>JAQNBH010000017.1:37307928-37575428 GCA_028752905.1 Cladorhizidae sp. MBARI D1340-BT2
ATTTTACTAAAAGCTGTTTAATGGTGAAAAATTCATAGTACCAGATGATGTAAAGAAGTTTTTGAACAAAGATGTTGATCAATACCAGTTGATGATTCACCTTTCAATGCTTCCTGATGCCATCAAAACTGCACGTTCGACTTGTGCTGTTACAAAAATAACAAGCATACAAACTATTACAGATGCTATGAATCGATCAGAAATCTATAAAGGCATGTTGGGAAAAGTTGATAAACTCTTAAAACTGTATTTCACTTCAGTTACCTCTGCCACAGAAGAACGGGGGTTTTCCATCTTTACGTAGAATAAAAACATACTTGAGAAGTTCAATGACCCACTGCAGACTGAATAACTTGTTTTTACTCTATATACATCAATCAAAAACTGATTTACTTGACTTACGAGAGATAGCGGTACAATTTATATCTGTGAACACAAGGAGAAGGAACTATTTTGGATTTTTTTGGTAATAATTATATTGTATTCTTATATTGTAAAACATAGTCATTGCCAATTATATAATCACTAAAAAAATCATCAACATCTCTAATAATTAAGGTTACTAATGTGGGCCACCCCCCCTAACCAAATAATCTTCTTACGCCACTGTTGAGGTGGACTTGGATGAGTTCTCTGGTGGATAGGCCAAGTTTCTTCACTATTTTGAAACCTGCTAAGCAACTTTGACAACCTGTGTCAGCCATGGTACTGACAAAGGACTGCTTTCGTGGTAGCCTGAGGGGAAACCCAAAGTTGTTGTAGTCCTCTGGCATGATGCTCTTACATAGCCTGATGTATGGTTGAGGTTTAGATTGTCTTCTTGACCATTCCTTTGTGGACTGATTGAAGGTGTGGTGGTCTAGCGTGGCCCTTTTGGTTGATGTCCACTGATGTAATCCCGCATAGTGTGTCAAATATCGCGTTTTCATGTTTGGTATTTCTTGTCGACTGTGTTCTATCTCTGCTCCTACACATCTTCTCAGAGTGGTCGCACTTGGCACCGAAGGCTGGACATTCATCCTTGTTGGAGGGTTTCATCTGTGCCCTCTAATCCCACAGTACATGCAGACTTCATGATCTTTTGGTGGTGGGCTTCTGGCTGACTATTTCTTCTGTATCCTATTTGAGCTGCCGGTCACTGCATGGCATTAGCACGCAAGATGCTGACCTTTTGCCTGCATCCTTTGCTTCCACAAACCTAAGAACCTGTTCCGGTGTCATGTCCTAGTTCTTGTCTCCCAACAAGTCCATCTCTATCTCAGTGTCTTCCAAACAAACATCTGCAGAATACATCTCCGAGTATGGCTTCTGTGTACTCCACATCGGCTCCACACCCCGCACACTGCTGTGTGAACTTGCAGACACTTGCCTGTCCTCTCAATTTGGCTCTGTAGGCATGTATCGGTTCATCCCGATCTTGCCTCATGTTATGCAGTCACCCTTACCTTGGTATTTTCTTCCCTTGCAGCTAATCTTCTCATGGATGTGAATACATCATCCTCGGTTATTTCAGTAAGGCTGTCTCCAGCATTTCTGGTGAGGTCCTTCCGAAGCTGTTCATCACAGCATTCTAACAGTTGTATAATCCTGCCAGTCCCTTCCAATCTGGTCACTTTTTCATAGTCATTCCATCTTGACTGGGGGACAATGGCATTTAAAAAAATTTTTTTTAAACTTGTGGTTACCGCTTTATAGCTCCGTAGATTCTGTAAACTTTATTGTATGGACTTGATATATAGCTCAAAATATAGGTCTCTCTGTATGCTCTCTTTTGATACTAAAATAGGTTTTATAGATATAACTATAGCCAAGTTACTAAACCTAAAGTGAAAGTGGAGGGAACTTTAACACCTGAATGCCCGCATAAATATCTCCAGATTGAAAGTGCTAATTAGCACCAGTGGCTGGGAAGAAGCCCTACTCTATATCAATGAGTGTTTTCGTTAGGCGCTAAAACGTTGTGGTCAGCACGTGGGTGGAAAATGAGATTTTTGGATTATTAACGAAATTCATTTTCCACCCGTGTGCTTGACCACGTAACACTCATTGAATAGAGAGTAGAGCTTCCTCTAGCCACTGGTGCTAATTTCAACTCTCTAGCATTTGCCAATCTGGACATATTTATGCGGCCAATTCAGGGTTTTGAGGTTCCCTCCACTTGTAGCTCCCGTAACTTGGCTATAGTTATACTTATGAAAAATATTTTTGAGAGTACAAAGAGAGACCTATCTTTTAAGCTATATATCAAGTCCATACAATGAAGTTTACGGAATCTATGGAGTTATAAAGTGGTAACAGCACACACACAAAAAATACATGTGGGTCACTCTCTCCCAAAAAATGCCATTGTCTCTCCTTAAAGGACTGCCAGTCTTCTGTTGTGCCAGCCGATAATAGACTTGATTTCTTTACCTGTTCAATTTTCGCCAGCGTCCTGTGACTGGTTGCATGAGCTTGATGAGTCCAGTTGCGATCACTGGTTCTACATCAGGTATCTGGTACTCACAGCCCTCTATCAGGTGTGGCACACATGTAGCGACTTGGCACTGGTCGTCCTGACCACAGGAATGAACTCTATGAACTGACACACACACACACCCAATAATAGATGATGTGCTTGATTAAGAATCTTGAGATGAATATAAAATCGATTGTCTTGATTTATTAGTAGCTAAGCTCGCTACAATTGGTGAACCCGACAGGATTTGAACACGCAACGTCGTCCTTTCAGTAACTCAAAGACTCACAGCATCAGAGTAACAATCGAAGACTTCGGCGTTCTAGAAGCGTGCTGCAAATCCTCGCCTCTCGTCTGGTCTGCGTGATGCCTCTCGAAAACGAAGACATTCAGGCCATCGCCCAGGCCCTGCAAGCTCTTCTCCCCGCTGCTCCCGTTGCTACCCCCTCCTCCATTTTGTCTGTCTCCCTCAAACAACCTCCAATTCGAAAATGTCAAGTTTGACGATTGTGACGTTCTCTGTGACATCTCCATGGGTCAACCGCGGCCGGTAGTCCCTAGGGAGTGGACGAGGAGGGTCTTCAATACCATCCACGGCCTTGCCCATGCCGGCGTCTCAACGTGCCATCTCCTCATGCTTCATGTGGCACGGAATTAAACGCGATATCCGCAAGTGGTGCCGAGATTGCCATCCCTGCCAAGTGTCAAAGATACACCGTCATGTCCTTGCACCTCTCACCGAGCGTCCACCTCCCGAACGACGCTTTGGCAGTCTCCACGTCGACCTAGTAGGCCCCCTCGATGAGTCTGAGGGCATGAATTTTTTTTTTAACGATCGTTGACCATTTCATCCTGTGGCCTGAAGCAATCCCACCGCCGGATTCCACCAGCGAGACCTGCGCAAGGGCACTTATCCATCACTGGATCTCTCACTTCGGAGTGCCTGATGGACATCACCTCTGATCGTGGCCCTCAGTTCACCAGCCACTTGTGGTCACAGCTCAACTGCCTGCTCGGGATCTCGGCCTCCAACACAGCGGCCTATCCCCCACAAGCCAACGGGCTTGTTGAACATTTTCACCGCCAGTTGAAGGGATCCCTTAAGGCCCGGCTCCAAGGCCCCCACTGGAGGATGAACTGCCGCTTGTGCTCCTCGGCATCAGGACAGCCTGGCGGGAAGACCCAGGCTGCTCTGCCACTGATCTCGTCTACGGTATACTTCCCTCTGCATCCCCGGGTAATTCCTTCCTCACGAGCCACAGGGCTCGCACGCATCCTCCGAGTTCCTCCGTCAGCTCCAGGACACCGTGTGTAATGTCCTTCCACCCGTCCACGAGTTCAACGGCAGCCGTTCCTCTTACCAGCCTGCCAGCCTGGCATCCACAGGCTACGTGTATGTTTTTACCATGCCAAATTTGGCAAGGAGGCCAGAAAGTGCAACCAGCAGGGGTGCAGGATGGGCCACCTTATTTTACCTTCCACTCCCACCTCCAACCTGTCTCCGGCCTCGGAAAATGGACAGGCCGGCCGCTAAAAACCTCCGCGGTTGGCCGAGGGGAGAAAAAAATGATGTCAGTGTGGGACCGCCACTTAGGCCGCTCCTTCCTGATCTATTGCAGAGCCGACGAATCCATGTTCGCTGCCTCGGCCGCCGACATGAGGCACCGTGCTTCCTCAGCTCCCCTGGTTGCTGCCAACGGCACCCTCATTAAGACATGGGGGAAACGCGCAAACTTCCCTTCTTCACGTTAAGGGACACGCCTTCAACCAGCACTTTCACGTGGCAGACATCACAGGCCCCATTCTCGGCGCTGACTTCTTCGCCTCAAACCGGTTGGCCATCGACATGGCCAACAAACGCCTCATCAGCCTCGACGACCTCAATGTGGTGGTACCAGTCTCCACCTCACTCGCATAAGCTCCTTTGACACGATCATCGATGGGTTCCCTGAACTGCTCGTGTCCTGCTTCAAGTCCACGGACTCTAATAAGCATGGGGTGGAACACCACCTCATCACCAAGGGTCCACCTCTACATGCTCATGCTCGTCGTCTCGAGCACGAGAAGCTGATGGTTGCTAAAGCAGAGTTCGCAGAGATGGAAAGGATGGGCATTATCAGGTGCTCCAACTCTCCCTGGGCATCGCCACTTCACATCGTTCCGAAACCAGGCGGGGGTTGGAGGCCTTGCGGCATCTTTCGACGTCTAAACAATGCCACTGTGGACGACAGGTACCCCTTGCCACACATCCAGGATTTTAACGGCGGTCTGGCAGGGATGACGATCTTCTCCAAGATAGACCTGGTGCAAGGCTACCACCAGATTCCAGTCGCATCAGCGGATATTCCCAAGACGGCCATCATTATTCCCTTCGGGCTCTGGGAGTTCCTCTGCTTGCCCTTTGGTCTCAAGAATGCTGCTCAGGCATTCCAGAGGCTGATGGATGGCATCTTCCGCGGCATTCCCTTCGTCTTCGTCTACCTGGATGACATCCTCATCTCCAGCACCACTAAACGGGAGCACGAAGCGCATCTCCAGCAGGCCTCCTGCCTCCTCTCTGACAATTGGATAGTCATCAATCAGAAGAAGAGTGTTTTCGGCGTAAGCAAACTCAACTACCTCGGGCACTATGTTACCGCCTCTGGCATCATACCCCTTGAGTCCAGGGTTGATGCTGTGATTGACTTCCCCATTCCCACCAGCAAGGTCAGCCTTCAACGCTTCCTCGGCATGATCAATTACTACCACCGCTTCATGCCGAGGTTGGCAGACAAGCTTAACGCCCTCCACGACGCCACCAAAGTAAAGGGACAGACAATTGAGTGGACACCAGAGTGTCCGGCCACTTTCCTCACCGCCAAATCTGCTCTGGTGAGACTGCCACCCTTCTCCATCACCCACACGCGAGTGCTAAGACCAGCATCAATGTGGATGCTTCAGACAGGGCAGTCGGTGGTCAGCTTGAACAACTGCTCAATGGCATCTGGTGTCCGGTAGCTTTCTTCTCCAGGAAGCTCTCCAATGCCGAAAGGAAATACAGTGCCTTCGACCGTGAACTATTGGCCATCTTCCTCGCAGTGAAGCATTTTCGCCACCACTTTGAAGGCCGCCATTTCACCATCTTCACGGACCATAAACCCCTCACCTTTGCCTTCGCCAGTGCCACCGAACGGTCACCTCATCAGACTCGCCACTTGCCCTTCATCAGCAAGTTTTCTACCAACATCCGACATGTCAGTGGAAAAGACAACGTGGTCGCTGACACCCTCTCTCGGCCCGATATATCTGCCCTCTCCCTACCCACCATTAACTACCATCTGCTGGCCACCGATCAGGCCACTTCGGACGAAATCACTGCCTACAAGACCTCAATTACCAGCCATGATGCTCATCTAGGCCCATTGCAATGCCTCTATGACAGTCCCTTCAAGATCATCGAGACTCATGATAAGTACTACGTCCTCGACGTGAATGGCCGCCATGACTCTGTCTCTATCAATCGGCTGAAGACTGCATATGGCCAGCAAGCCGACGACCAGCCTTACCCTGTTCCTCCTCGGTCTCTCACTCTGTGCCCATTCCGGTTAGTTCCACCTCAGCCAACACCCTACAGTATACGCTCACTCTGGCAGAGAGATCAGGATGCCTGTCCGCTTCCTGTAGGCCTTGGTTGTTACGGTGTCCATCACTGGAGGGGTCCCTTGTGGCGCACGCGACTTGGCACTGGTCGTCCTGACCACAGGAATGAACTCTACGAACTGACACACACACACACCCAATAATAGATGATGTGCTTGATTAAGAATCTTGAGATGAATATGAAATAAATTGTCTTGATTTATTAGCATCGTACTGCTGGCATCTCTGGACCATGTGGTAGTGTTCCTTAATCGGAATATCTTCTTCTTGCTGTCATTCGTTGGTTCGACAATCAAGGTAACAGTTCCTTTGTGTATCAAGGAGTTGCACCTATCATAAATAATGAGTAATCATATTTGCTCATATATTTGAAACTCAATCGAAATAGTGGATCACATGAATCAGTGATATATAGGTGCAACTAAATAAATGAGGTAAGGATCATCAGTTACATCTATATTAGTCCAAATTCTATATTTAGGACACACCTAAGCAGCAAAGCTAACCTGCCATTGGCTCTGGGTGGGACTGTAGCAAACTTACACATCTGAAAAAATACCCCGCTTAGTAGATTGTTGGTACGACCCTTGTCAGCACCACCTTCATACAAACTGCTCTGTTCAACTAATCACATCCACTCCACACCTTGACCCAATGTTTACTCACAACATTTTTTACATCTGATGATGTCTGTCACCAAGTCAGATGGATTCCTTTCCCAGAGGTCACCTCAGCCTGGGTAAAGGGTCACTGGCTTATTGTTTGTTTGTTTTGGGTTGTTTATTGTTTATTGTAGTAGTTGCTAATCTATTCTTTCAGAGAGAAGGTAAAGTCCTGCCTGTCTACACACATACCAGTGTCGTCGGAATTGCAAATTGCACATCCCACATCTTGTTAAACATTTAACTTTGGGTTACACTTTCACAAGACAACCTACCTGAGAAAATTACCTGGGGTGGAGTTCTGTTCCCAGACCCCATCGTTGTCCATTTTTGCACAGCCTCTACCAATAGAAATATTAGCAACATCAACAACCAAAAAAGTTTTACGTTTATGTTCAACTTTTTTCCCAATTTATAACGACTATGCAAAAAAAACACATGTAGAGCATTGCAAATATCTTCATTGTCACAATGGAAATGGAATTGAAGTTGCATGAGTGAAGGAGAAGGTAATGGTTGGCTACCACACATAACCAAGTAAAGAAAAGGCTGCACATTAGTTCTTGGTGACTTGGATGCCATCAAGTTCATTCCTGCATTTTGAGAAGCTACAACACATAGAAGAGCAATAAAAGAGTGTGAATTTGCTCTCCTCATTCTTGGTAAGTATTTGCATAGTAAAATCATAATTAAGCAGTAAGGTCATTGTAATAATTCAACTTGCCAAGAGAGACATGGTCATAATAAAAGTTTCTATGACAACTTCGATAGTCTGAGGAGGACAATATAGTCCAGCTGTCTCACTGGGCCACAGGTCACTTAAGGAGTTGTCAGGCTAGTAGCCGAACTTGTCTAGTAGCAGTAATTGGGAATAAGCTTTTGAGTCCACTCTGGCATGGCTCATCTTGGTATTCGTCAATGTCTCACTTCCTCTCCCAGCTCAGCCACTAGTAGTTAGCACTAACAGTGGGAAGTAGCTGAGGATGTACCCACTATATTTTAACACTAACATGACAAATTCTGCCACTCTGGGATTATGTACAATAAAGAGCTCACATTTATATGGCAATGAGGATGGATTAACCCTTTAATGTGGAAAAGCCACTATAGTGGCTCGGCTACTGAATGTGGATGAACATTTTAATTTTCGCTGCCCTTTTTCTAATGCACATACCTTAATCCATGCCATAAGACTTCATCAATGACCAAGTATCATAAATTTTTTAACATTTTAACATCAGATACACATAAACGAAATTGTTAAAATGTAACATATAACGGCATACAATATGTAGATTGGTAATCTACTTGTGATTTCAACTTGTGATTGTTGTCAAGTTATGCTAACTTGTAACTTGGAGTAGGAAGAACCTAGAGCTACAAAACAAAGTCCACTGAATGCACCATGAGGTGTTCTACAAAATGGTAGCCAATACTTTAAAAAAATGCTGAGTGTGCAATAGTTACTGAGCATGCTTAATTAAAGCCACTATAGTGGTTTTTCCACATTAAGGGAGTATACATTTTCGGGTACTCTCCACATTGAAGGGTTAATAAGGGGGGGACTACACCTGAAACCACCAAAATTTGAACGAATTTTTGTAGCCATCATAACTTTTCCTTCCTTTCTTCTGTGAAGATACTTTTGATATAAACTTGTTGATTATTCTGTGTGCTTTAAGATGATATGTGAAATATCTCTATAGGCACATTTTCTTAGAAGATACATCCAAAAAGGCAAGGGTCACTCCAAAAATTGCACCACCCAAACTGCGGCGATGATATATCCAAAGTGCCTGGTCTACAGATGCCCAAATTTGGTTTGTAGCTTACCAAGACATTAATTTTAGCTGTGATATAACGGAGGCATATTTTTCAACACATCTCCTGTTCATTAGTTCTAAGGCATTTCATTTCCAACCACACAAAATAAACGCAAAATCTGTGACAGTCACCTCTTCTAATCACCATAACTCGGTAATGCTTCAAGTAAAAAAAAAAATCAAACCGTTATATCACAGATCACTAAAAGAGCTCTCAAATGAATCCTCAAATATTGAAATTGAGTCAAGTGTGGCAAAGTTATGTTCGCCACAAAATCAGAACAAAATAGATTTTCAAAATTCCTGGCAATATGTGGGACAGTTGGGGGAGAGTGACCCACATGTATTTTTCCCCCTTCTTGTGGTTACCATTTTATAACTCCATAGATTCCGTAAACTTCATGATATGGACTTGATATATAGCTCAAAAGATATGTCTCTCTTTGTGCTCTCTGTTGATACTAAAATATTTTTCATATGTATAACTATAGCCAAGTTACAGGAGCTACAAGTGGAGGGAACCTCAAAAACCTGAATGCCTGAACTGGCAGCATAAATATCTCCTGATTGCCAAGTGCTAGAGAGTTGAAATTAGCACCAGTGGCTCCCCTACTGAGTGTTTTTATTAGGCGTTTAAAATCTAAGTACGTGCGCGGGTGGAAAATGAATTTCGTTAATAATCCATAAAACTCATTTTCCACCCGCGCGCTTGACCATGTACTTACATTTTAGCACTTTATGAGAGGGTGATGGTGCTGAGAGACTATAAAAATGATATCAAATGTTAAATAGCTCGTTAGGAATACTTAACAAGAGGCAGTTTGCTTAATTACTTAATTAGAGGAATTCTTGTTTAATAACAGGCATATTTACTTAGAATGAACTTTTAGAGGCATAATTACTTGAAGAGAAATTCTTGTTTAATAAGAATCATACTTATTTAACAGATAATTTGCTTAAATGATGTCTGTCTTAAGAAAAAGGCATGTCTTTTTAATTTTATTAATAAAAGATGAGCTATGTTTTCTAAATTAATAAGAGCTATGTTTTCTTCGTGCCTACTTAATTGGAGTCACACAATAAGCACACTTGATTAATTAGAGGCACTTCACTTAAAAGAGGTATACTTCATAATGGGGGGATGCTAAGCCTATGGCTGGACCAATACAGCAGGTCAAGATTGCATCATGCACATGCTCCAATACAGAAGGAATGTATCACTGGTTTGTTTAGCCACAAAATGATTAGTGGCTGAAGCACTGCTAATGCCATAAAAATCACTCTTGTTTCTAACTATATGTACACTTTATATCTTACCGAGAATAGTGGGCTCTCTGCTGTTCCAGTTCTCTTGGGTATAATAAACACATTGATTAATACACATTATTACTAATAAATGCCATGAGAGTCAAGCCAATGCATATTGCATGATTGATATACACATTGTTACTAATAAATGCCATGAGAGTTAAGCCGATGCATACTGCATGATTAATATACACATTGTTACTAATAAATGCATGAGAGTCAAGCCGATGCATACTGCATATACACATTACTGCTAATAATATAATAATATCTATTATCTATAGCTACTGTTTCACTGGTGAAAAGGATGCATACTCAGATCTAAAGAATAGCTGGTCGGGCTTACTTTTTTAATTGGATCTTGTTGAAGGGCATATCAAGCGAGGGCCTTAGCTTTTGAGGTGCACCCCTAGTTGCAGTGGATTAGATTATTGGAGTAGTGAAGCTTATTAGTAATTATTTGAAGCAAGAGAGACATGACAAATGAAGATAAGTAAGTTTTGTCAACTAGTCATCTGCCATCTATCACAGATTCAGATCAAGTGTAGCTAAATGGATGTCTAGAGGCCTTAAATCAGTGCCGGTTTACTTGGAGGCATGACTCAGTGTTGAACTGTCTTTTCAACCCCATCAAACCTCAAGTCGACATTCTAGATGAGATTTATGTCAATTTGTCTGGTCACAGATTCCAACTACCCTCCTTCAATTCTTTCACCTAACATTAGTACTTGCACTGCCAGGCCAGATATGTTACTTATCTAGAGTTGCATCGAGTAACATCGTGCTTGAACTAAGAGACCTAGCTAACTCTCATGAGGCTATCTCGGCAGCTAAAGCTAGAGAGAGCAGCAAGCCAAACTATGTCTATCTCATTAGATCTGAAAGACAGATGAATGAGAGTAAATAATCACATTCTGGAAATGGGGCTACAAATCAAATGCTCTAAGTGCCATAATCCTGACCTTTGCCCTACCAAAAATTAAGTCAAACATATTCTTCAAAGGCTATAAAAAATTGCAGTGGCATGCTCATATCACATTTTCAACAATAAACAATAAGCTGGGTGCTGCACCATTTCTTGCAGTATCATGAATGTCATGCTGGAATAGACTATCTTGCATCAGTTACATTGATTATTACCAGATTGGTGTGTTTTATTTGAGTTTGATGTGCTTTATTTGAGTTCTAGGTTTAAAAAAAGAGAGTGATGAAAGGTCAAACCCATGGAAGTTGCCTCCTATGTGAAAAGGTAAGAAAACCCAAATACTTTTCATCCTCCTCATTGTAACAAAAAATTAAAGTAGATCTCCATTGTCCTCCTAGAGAGTGTGTTTGGTTTGGGATATTGGCACGCATGGAATGGGAGTTGGCAGTGTTATTGTAAAAAGTGCAGTGTGATGCTCACTGGCAGAGGAACCAGGAGGGCTGTGGGGGGGGGGGGGGGGGGGGGGGGGGGGGCTGCAGACCCCCTAAAAAATTCTGAAACAAATTACTTACCTTATCATAATATCTGTCGGGTGTAGAATCAGAAGTAGTGCTAATTGATTGTTCATGTGAAAAACCACCATAAATGCAGCTTGCCACATGGTCAGTAGTCGCCACAGTGAGTGTTTTAAGCCTGGAAAAAAATGTCTCAACAGAAGTTATCAACTTTTTTGGCTTCATGTTCAAAGTCAGAAATTGTGGTTGATGGCCAAACTTCAGGTAAACATTAAATTATTAATGACATCATTATATAATTTATAATCATGTCAAATGTGTGGTCATTACTTATTCAGACACATCTTCAGGCCAAACTGATGAATATGATAGTGACTGTGAGCCCAGATCAACTCCTTTGTCATCTTCACTTAAATCAGTGGGAGAAATCATGTGTACTAGTTTAGCAAGTAGCTCGAACTCTTCTAACCAAAGTGTATGTGAGAGTCAATGTTGTTCTGAGCCTGACATCCCTTGTCACCTGACAAATGTGACTGAATCATGTCTTCTTCATACTGCATACCAAAGTAATCAGAGAAGTTCCCAAGCTTACTCATGCCATATTCAGCCAAGCTGGTATGCCCGTTATCCATGGATTAGTGTCTGTACAGATAATTTCACAATTTTTGGTGGTACATGTCGAAGTGCCAAACATCACGGCATTTTTGACCTTTCCCAAAAGACAGAAATTAGCATTTGTTCATAATGGCTTTATGAACTGGAAAAAAAGCACTGGCGAAATTGCATGAACATGAAAATAGTGCCATGCATAAGGAAGCTTTGCTGAAGTTGGCAGCAAAGTCCAGCTCCAAAGGAATTGGTGTTCAATTGCATGCTCAGCATTATGCTCATAACAGAAAAATGTTGATGAAGTTCTTATCTTGTAATCTCGACAAGGCTTAGCATTTCATGGGCATAATGAAGACATGTCATTTGAGGGCAACTTGAACCAGCTCTTACTATTTCAAGCTCAAGATTGCCCAGAAATGTCATCATGGCTTCATAAAAGAGAATATATTCTCCTGAAATTATCAATCAAATGATAAAAATCATGGGCCAATCAGTGCTTCGGAAAATATTAGCCAACATAAAGACAGCTCCATGTTTTTCAATTCTTGCTGATGAGGCCACAGACATATTGCACAATGAGCAGATGGCATTACATTAGATAGGTTGGTAAGAAGTATGCAATTCATGAAAATACACTTGACTTAGTACAAGTGCCTAATAGAAAGGCAGAGGCAATCTTTACTGCAATTATAGATATACTGATCAGGTATTCCCTTCCTCTCAGTGCAGAGGGCAAGCATTATGATGGAGCAGCCAACATGAGTTGGGTCAGATCTGGAGCCCAAGCGCACTGATGAAAAAGGAAGAGAGCCGGGCACTATATGTGCATTGTTTAGCTTGCAATCTAAACCTAACTTTGAAGGATGTTACAAGAAAATGTGAGATAGCTCGAGATGTAATGAATTTCATTTATGACTTTATCCAGCTGGTAAAATTCTCTCCAAAAAGGCCAACTCTCTTTGGTTCATTAAGGAAGGAGGTAATCATTATCAGTGGGGAAACAACACCATCTATGAGATCTTTACGTCCCACAAGATGGACTGTCAGGCAGTCATCCATTATATACAAAAAAATTACAAAACAATACAGGTCGCCTAGGAAGAAATAAAAAGGGGGCATGACAAGTATGCAGGAAAGACAAGTGGAATGTCGACCCATGTGGAAAGTTTTGATACTTTTTTGCTCTACATCTTGTCTTTCTATTATTTTCTTCAGCTGAGCAATTATCGACTAATTTGCAAGCAAAGAACATGACAGTCTAAGAAGCATCCATGGTACTATGATGTATTTCATTTGGATTCACTCAGAACTGAGGCAAAATTTAACTACTTTTATGATAAAGTAATTCAGGACTCCAGTTTGCTGACTGAACCAAAACTTCCACGACCAAGAAAAATCCCAAGGCGATTGGATGGAACAGCAGCAGCTCACCAATACCAAACACCTGAATATAGGTATTGCCATGCTTATTTAAATTGGCAGCTGGAAAAGTGAAAAAAAGATTCGATCAAGCTGATCTTGCAGTTATTGGAGAAATTGAAAAGGTTTTGATCAAGTCAGCCAATGGAGGCATTGACACGGTACCAATTCCTGAATGTGTAAAAACATACATTGACAAGGATATCGACCTATAATAGATCACTTGAAAATTCAGCTATCTCTTCTTCCAGACCTGATAAAGACTGCTTTTACAGAAACTGTAATTGCAAAAGTAACTAATGTTCGAACTATTGGTGGTGCCTGGGAGAGAAGTGAAATATACCAGCAAATGCTAACTGAAGTTGACAAGATTGTAAAGCTTTATTTTACATTCCCAGTGACTACAGCTACAGCTGGGAGATCATTTTCATCTCTCCGCAGATAGGGTAGGAAGATCATTTGAGGTGGGGAGTGCTACAATTTATCTGTCCCATTTTAGATTGATTATGTATGTTCATGTAATGATATTGTGGGGGAAAAAGTATTTATAAAATAGAAGGTATGCAGATTCTTATCTTAATCACAAAACATTTCAAAGTAATTTACTCATCTTTATGCCTTAGCAAGTTTACACAAGTCAAGTTTGTCAGTTCTATCATTGTGAATGTACAAATTGTTCAGCCTACAATTATTTAGTCATTGTGCGCTTCTAAGATATGTTTTAAGCCTTCGCGTATAAGAAAAATACCTTTCTGCAGTTGCACTTGTTACAGGAAAAGTGAAATAGATTCTCAGCAATTTATCAATTTCTGTTATCATTCCCTTGAAAGCATTGCTAGTGTCTATTGCATCTGCAATAGTTCGAATATTTGTCACTTTCTTTATGGAAACAGAGTCACTAGATTCAGCTGTTCTAATCATCCAGAAGCATTGAGAGGTGGGTATTCAGACAAGTGCAGTTAATATCAGTTTCTTGAAACACTACTGATATCAAATGTTTCACCATTTATTAACAACTTCTCAATATCTGTAATAGTTTTAAGGTCTGGCTGATCAAATCTATGCTCTATCTCTCCAGCTACGACTTCAAGCACCTCAAAATAGGCACGTTGATAATGGTCTTTTGGGCTATGGTATTGATGAGGACTTGAGCCATCATCATATCTTTTAGGCATTTTACGATAACGTGGCAGAGTTGGTTCTTCTGTTAGACAGCTTGATTGTTTTTTTAACTTCATCATAAAATAGGCTGAATTTATCTTCAATCCTGAGAAATCTCATTCGAGAAATGAGTAAATCTGCTCCACGAGTTGCTGTAAGTTAGATGAAAACTGTTCTGATGATGAGAACACTAGTACACCAAGTTTTAAAACAAAAACGATTCCAGCTTCTTCAGCTGTCCACATCCTTTGGCAGCATATTCGTCACTTCCTTGCTGGATCTCATTTAAAGCAATTTGTAGTTAATCAGTATACTCTCGAGGGAGCCAGTTCTTACAGTCCATCTTGTGGGACACAATGTTCTAAGTGATGGTGATAAAGTTTCTCTACCACTTTCGATGGATACTTCTTTTCTCAAATTATCAAAAAGATCAAGTCGTTTTGGGGAGAACTTGATCGGTCAAATACAACTTCCATTACATTGTGTAGTAAAGCACATTTCTTTGAGGCTTCCTGAACATATAAATTCAAACTGTGTGACAAACAGTGGACATATAGAGCTTGACTTGCTTCTTTCTTGATAAGTGCTTGTACTCCATTGCGAACTCCACTCATATTGGATGCTCCATCAAATGCTTGTCCTCTACATAGAGTGATCGGTAAAGAGCATCAAATTTGATAACACTAAACAAAGTATAAGCTCTAGTGTTTTCCAATTGGACTAGACAGAGTGAGTCTTCATGAATCATGTAATTACGATCGACCCATCGAATCAATATGCTGATTTGTTTATTATGAGAAACATCTGAAGCTTCATCAGCAATTATACTAAACCAATTTTCAGCCCTGATCTGTTCAAGCAGTCCTCGAAGAACTTGTTGACCCATTAGGGCAATTATTTCATTAACGACGATAGTTGGAGATGTATAATCGCTCTTTGATATCCATTCTTTTAAGTGTGGATCATCCTCAGCTCGAAGAAGCAGCAATTGATGGAGATTACCCTGAATATCATTTTTGTGGCCACGCAAAGGCAGTCCCTGTCTTGCTAAGAATTTGATACTGCTAATGACCTTCATTAACATGTCCCTGTGAAGTGACTGAGCAGAAGCATGTTGTTCATTCAGCCTTGTTGAAATAGGAATAGATGTGGTAGTAGCAATTTTTGCTACAGCTTCTTTGTGAGTGTTGCTTTTCTCATGTTTTTCAAAGCTTTGCCCCACTATCCAAATCCATAATTAATAAACGTAGATTTTGGTGATGATTTACTAAAAACCAGCAAATTTAGCTTCTTAACATGCAGGCATATTGAGCAGAAGACCTTGTATTTGGTTGTGCACACACTTATCCAAGGATACTTAGTAAACCACCCAGGTTGTATCTTTCTTGAATAACTTAAAAAGTGTGCCTTGTCTTTGACTACAGTGGCTAGTCCGGGATTCAGAGAGATCCAGTGGATGATAGGGAACAGCTATATACATCTGAACAACAAGGACATTCACATGGAGCAGACTCTTCCAATTGCACTTCTTGGCAGTGAGGTTCTCAACTTCATGGCCCTGGGGCTCCTTATCTGTTTCATTGCTCAGTAAATTCTGACTGTTGTCCACATGAATATTTTGATCTTCATTACCAGAATGCACAGGTGGTTTGAGAGTCAGCTGAACTTAAACCAACTGTGAAGAAAGAGGTCAGCTTCTTCTGAGACATAGCCATGCTCACTACTATGCACTGAACTGACACCTGCTTTTCTGTCACATGACAATGATGTCACTGACCAATGACTTACACCTCATTGCTAAGTATAAACATGCTAAAAATAACTTACAGCCTCAGGTGATTTGTTACTAAAATAACTAAGACGTCACAGATTTCTTAGTGCTTTCAAAAAGAAGGGGTGCTACAGCACCCTTTGCACCCCCCACCCCCCCCTTCCTACCCCCCTGCGTACCATGTGCCTGTCTACCTGGATGACATCTTAGTAGCCAGCAAAACAACTTTACAGCACCAGGACGACTTACGTCAAGTCTTCCATATATTAACAGATAACAGCCTAGTGATTAACCCGCACAAATGTGAATTTGGCCAACCATCGCTCACCTTTTGTAGGATACACCATTACTGCCGATAGAATTACACCCCCCTCAACAAGAGTCAATACCATCTGAGAATTACCCATGCCATCTACAGTCAAGCAGTTACAGAAATTCCTGGGGGAGCAATCAACTATTACCATCATTTTTTGCCAGAAACAGCATCAGTCCTACGCCCACTCTATGAAGTGCTTCATGGTGGACCAAAGAAGCTTCAGTGGGGAAAAGAACAAGCAAGAGCCTTTTCCAAGGCAAAAGAGATTCTTGCCAATGCTACTATCCTTGCTCATCCACATGCAACCGCCTTCACCTCTGTAGCCACATATGCATCTGACACTGTGCTGTTGGAGCCAGCCTTGAACAGTGATCAATGGTCACTGGAAGCCACTGGCATTCTTCTCATGGAAATTATCCGCAGCTGAGCACAAATACTCTGCTTTGATCGCGAATAACTGGCTATATATCTTGCAGTGAAACATTTCCGGTATTTCATTGAGGGTCGTTCTTTCACAATTTTTACTGACCACTGAGACAAGGGTCTCAGCAATGGCAACAGCAGCTGACAGGTCCCCCAGGCAGTCTCATCACATCTCCTTCATTGCCGAGTTCTCTACAGACATCTGACACCATGCAGGAAAAGACAATGTAGTAGCAGATGCCCTGTCCCGTGTTTGCACAGAGATCAATGCTGTGATTTCATCCCCTATCAACTTCCCAGAAATGGCCTCTGAACATAGATGGTGAGGTGACAGCATACCGTCACAAGCAAGACACCGGAATACACCTATCAGATATTCAACTTGAAAGGTCAACCTTACTCTGTAACACCAGCCAGTGCAGACCCAGACAGTTTGTACCTGCAACATGGAGACACAGAATCGGTGACGCTATCCATGGTATCTCACACCCCTCTGGAACAACCACACGTAAACTCATAGCAGCAAGATTTGTATGGCCAAAGATGAGTAAGGACATTATCAGGTGGTGCAAGGCAAGGGCGTAGGAAGCGGTGCGACCGGTGAGGCCATGGCCTTACCACTTTCTGAGAGAGTGGCCAAGGAATTGGTGGCAAAATCCAGGTGATCAATATTACCTAATGGCGTGGTGAACCCTTTACCTTCCAATGATTGGGAAGGTAAAGGGTAGACTACTAGCCTGAGCCTAAAGCATGCTCGCTAATAGTTTGTGCAGCTAGCCTGCTGAAAGTCACTTAGTGTTAGCGAAGTCATCATCGAGATGACATGTCACTCTCCAAGGACTTACCCATTCCCTCTATTGGTGAGAAGCCACATCAACCATCTTTCAAGCGTGATTTTGGAAAAAAGAATCTTGTTAAAAGATCTTTCCAGCCACAATGGTTTACACGCTGGACATGGCTTCATTATGATGAGGGCCATGATTCAGTCTTCTGTTATATTTGTGTGAAGGCTTACAAAGAAAAACGGCTTTTTTCTGTCGCAACTATTGAGACTGCATATATATATCAACTGGATATACGAACTGGAAGGATGCTTCTCTAAGATTTTCTGCCCATGAAGCTAGCAATTGTCATAAGGATGCTATTTTGAGAGTCATTACTCTCCCCCAGTCATGCCCGAAAATTGGTGAGAGTCTTTCCTCCCTTCATGCTCGGGAAATGAAGGAAAATCAGCAGTGCTTACTCAAATTTCTATCTAATGTTGTGTTCTTGGCTAGACAATCTTTGCCACTGCGTGGTCATGGCGATGAATCTGACTCCGACTTTATTCAATTGTTTAGGCTTCGTGGATATGATGACAAAAGAGGCTAAAGCGCAGAGCAAATAAATACACCTCTGCTGAAATCCCAAACGAGATACTAAAAGTCATGGCTCTGAAGGTTCTTCGTAAAATAGTAGCCTCCCTGCATGCAGCTCCATTCTACACTATCATGGCAGATGAGACTGCAGATGTGAGCAACCAAGAGCAAGACTTCAATGGTCAGTTATTGAAAACCCAACTTGAAATTCTATCAACAATTTTCTGCTCAGATGAGGTTGTACTATTAAATGACGTCATTGACCATTTAAAGACCGCTTCACCTGCTGAACATGAATTGCTATCTGAAGTTTGTAAATTGCTAATGTTACTTTTAGTTATGCCGGCATCAAATGCTGTTAGTGAGAGATTCTTCAGTGCTTTAAGGAGAATAAAATCATATTTGAGGTCCACCATGACTGAAGTCCGATTAAATCACCTCATGATTTAGCACATACACGACTGATAGGTTGGACTTAATTTCAGTTGCCAATGATTTTGTTTCTGAAAGTGAACATCGCTTATCAATTTTTGGCACATTCAAACCCAGTGACCTATAGAACTCAATCACTATGAATTAATAATTCTATCAATCTTTTACTGTTCCTAATTTTACACAATTATTTGGCACTAATTTAATTTTTTAAGAAAAGAATACCACACACAACTATAAATTATATAATACATTATTATTATACACAGTTGGTAAGAGAGAAAATAATTTCAGTTGACTTGATGCTGATGTGTCCAGGTTGATGGCTCTTTTAAATTGCAAGGGGTGAGGAGTTCTTACACAGTGATATGACACCAGCAATTTATAATAAGAAATGGTAATACTTTTTTGGTTATGATTATTATATATAATTACAATTAAGTACATACAATATATACCTCCCTTTACTCACTCCCAAACTGGAACTACAACCATCAGAGTTTGGACCATTGCTTCGAATGGCCTTACCACTTTAAAATTGCTTCCTACGCCCCTTCCTACGCCCCTGCAAGGAGTGCCTCGACTGCCAATCATCTAAGGTCCATCGTCATGTCCACACCCCACTTCAAGACATGACAGAACCTTTGATGCCCTTCATGTCGACATTGTTGGACCCTTCCTACATTGGGTGGATTCTCTTACCGATCAATGGATTCACTAGATGGGTGGAAGCTATTCCAATGTCCGATTCAACTACACCGTCATGTGCACGTGCACTTTTCAACACCTGGATCTCATGTTTTGGAGTACCATCGAACATCATGTCCGACCGATGCCCTCAGTTTACATCCACCTTGTGGGCACAACTGAATCAGCTAATGGGAACCAACCATGTGACCACTACCGCATACCACCCCCAGTCTAACGGAATGGTGGAGAGATTCCATCGTCAGCTCAAGGCATCTCTGATGTCGAGACTTGGAAATTCCCCAGCATGTAGACGATGAGTTACCAGTAGTTCTCCTTGGTATTCGAACAGCAGTCAAGGAAGACAGTAACAGCTCAGCTGCAGAACTGGTCACGGGATGACTCTTCGTCTCCCAGGAGAGTTCTTCGAGAAGTCAGATGGCACTGACTATCGCACACATGCGTTTCCTCCCATCCTGAGAGCGGCAATGGATAACCTACATTCTCTCCCAGGAAGTCGACATGGCACTCGACCCTCTGACATTCCACAAGCTCTGACCGGTGTGAGTTTGTCTGGGTCCGCAGGCATTCCCACCGGAAACCGTTACAGCGACCATATACAAGTTCTTTACGCTCGCATTGGGAAACAAGATTGAGAATGTCTCCATTGATCGCCTTAAACCTGCACATCAGGAGAACCTTGGTGTGTCTCGGGAACTACCCACACCCTCGACCCTTCGCTCTGAGGCTTCAAAATTTCAACCAGCAACAAGGTCACATTCCCCTACACGTCGTTTACCAATAAACATCCAATC
Organism: Cladorhizidae sp. MBARI D1340-BT2; assembly: GCA_028752905.1. Taxonomy (NCBI): domain Eukaryota; kingdom Metazoa; phylum Porifera; class Demospongiae; order Poecilosclerida; family Cladorhizidae; species Cladorhizidae sp. MBARI D1340-BT2. The sequence goes on from JAQNBH010000017.1 coordinate 37,328,250, forward strand.
TACATATCCGGTCTACCATATTCAGCCACCACTGACGCTATCTTCTAACGTGGTGTCGACCACTGGGGGGGGGGGGGGGGGGGGGGGGGGAGTCCTGGCGAATCTGGAATCTGTTGGCAGCCCTTCTGATGACCACATACCAGGTGGAAGTGATGTCAGGAGAACGAACTATATATAGAACAAAGTCATGTGATTAATTAGGTCGTTCTGGTCGATGATATTGAGGTTGTCTCCTTTGTTGTGTGAATTATAAAGTTAGTCTCGTAAACGTTTTACCCCGACGATGGTAATTTCTAAAATAAAGTTTGTATAAAGTTTGCTTTCTCCTATATTTTTTTTAATGTGACTGAGCTTCCACATGAATCTGCCCCTCCTGCCTCCCCCTTCCATCACTTTGCAGCCCACAAAGTGCAGCCCCCTTACCAAAATAATCTTCCTACCCCACTGATGCTATGTGATGTGGCACAATGTGCTAGAGCATTGTGAATCCCCACCTTTAGGCTAGACCACATTCTGTGTGGCACCAACTTGCAGGCATACAAGCAACCCAGCAGTTCAATGAATACACTCAGATGGTCAATGAATAAGCTCAGCATTTCAATGAATACTGTTTGATGGGTCCACTGCAGGAGATTTCAAGGAGAAAGAAGTAAAGCTAGTTTGAGGTAGCTAGGCCATCCAGGGCACTTCCAGAAGCTTGCTCCCCTCACACACACACACACACATGCTCACATGTATGTGCATGCAGATAAACATACACAGATAGACACTACAACAGAGACACATGCATGTACATGTAGATAAACATACATGCATGTACATGAAGATGCGCATGCACACACACACACAAACTGCCTTCCGACCACTAGCACCGAGAATGCCATAGCAACACTACTGCTACCATGCTGGGAATTAGAAGCTGCAGCCACCGACACACGTTATTTAGAGATTGTGGCATTAATAGGTTAGGCAGGCCACAGGGAGAGGGACAGGTGTCTTCAGTTCCTCTGACCCCACATTTGGTGTACTTTAGTGATGACAGGCTTAATAAAATAATGATAATAATGATATTAATAATAATAGTAGTAGTAGTAACTAGGACATGCACATTCATGCACGTATGTGGTCAAGAGGGAGGCTTTGAAGGGACGGAATAAAGATACACCAGGGAAATGGTGCTTCCATCAACTGACCAAGTGCCTAACCTGGTGGCTGCACTAACCAGGGTGGCTGCACTAACCAGGGTGGCTGCACTAACCAGGGTGGCTGCACTAACCAGGGTGGCTGCACTAACCAGGGTGGCTGCACTAACCAGGGTGGCTGCACTAACCAAGGTGGCTGTACTAACCAGGGTGGCTGCATTAACCAGAGTGGCTACACTAACCAGGGTGGCTGCACTAACCAGTGTGGCTGCACTAACCAGGGTGGCTGCACTAACCAGGGTGGATGCACTAACCAGGGTGGCTGCACTAACCGGGTTGGCTGCACTAACCAGGGTGGCTGCACTAACCAGTCAACCTGTACGGGGAAAGACCCACTTGCGAGTTTTCGTCTGTCAAGACCTTCAGCAGAGCGTGTAGCCGATAAATATATAGCACCACACGTCTCCCCGTGTCTCTAGGCTTCAGCAGAGGGCGTAAATCTCTGCCTAGTCTGAAACGGCCGAAGCCTCTTGAAATAACACTGTCCGGCAGTCGGGATGTGTCCTAGTCGCTACTACCCTGCTAGGCTGGATAGCGGACTTAATTTGTTGTAACTTAAGAGATACAAAGAGATGATAATAATAATTTATTACCAGGCAACAGAAAAAGTAGTGAGCATGCTCATTCGAAACTAATAATATCTGAGCTGAGAATGTATAACTGAGATAAGGAGTGTGCATGCACGAGTAACAATTAATCCTCCCGTGGAGGCATAGCTGCTCCATAGAGGCCAGAGCCCGATCACTTAACTTAGATTTCTGCTTTATAAACCAAATTTTATAGAACCAAAAGTTGTGAATTTATTAAAAAAAATATAGCTTAATTTTAACTCTTGTGTAAAATATTACACAACCATGCTCCTGTACAATTGTACAAAAAATAATATAAATATCTCAATACTTCAGCTTGACCAGGGTGCAAGGAATTTATTACCACACTTGTGAAGCTATACATGAATGAGAAGCCTTGGATTTGTGGTGGCTAGCTGGCTGTTGTTAAAGTCCTTCCAATCCTTGTGTGAGTGTGGCTTGTGAGAATACTGTGCAAGTGGTGCCATAGATCCTATTCAAGAGGACAATTGACACTTCCAGAAGATAGCTCAAGTTTTGCTCGCGTTCTTGGGGAATAGTTGGCAGTGTAACTAGATGTAGATAATATCTGGCATTTCTTGGCAATGTTCTTAGTTCAGCATTGCCTAGAGCAATTGCTTTGGATGGTATATGGACAAGGACTCCAGTGCAGAGAGACATCTTGAAACAGTCACAATCCAAAAATCATACAAACTTTCATGTACTGATTCATCATACATAATCATTCATATTTTAGTTCCCTTGTATTGATAAATTTTATACTTAACCGATTACACATGAGATTAAATTTTGACGTTGTGTCACATGAGGCCGAATTGTTTTCATGTGATCCAGGTATGCAGGGCTTTTCCAGTTGTAATGCCTGAAACTATATAGAACCGGACGGAAAACAAGTTTATTTGAGTATTTTGAGTACGGATGTCTTGACTACCGAGACAGGATCAAGTCTTTCCCCCTGCGATCTTGTAGTTCATAGACATTCAGGCGTTCACCTATGTTTGTCTTCTTCGACACTCCTTCACTCGGACAGATGAACCTACAAGCTTTGTCTGTGGCAAGCTAAAGTTCCTCGACGGCAAATAACACCAATCATGATCTAGCTAACAAAACTAAAGTGAGTATAAATATGTTATTTTAATGAACGTCGTGATAATAGATTTGTCAGGGCCGTTTTTTCGAGGTTACTCATAATAACTATGGTCTATTTAGCTGACTTCTTACTCCCCATGTTCAACCTGCTCTTTTCCTATCCTAAGCTGTTGCTGGACTGGATGGGTAGATTGAATTGAACCTTCTATTTCAAGTTGATAACTTGGATAACTACAAAATACTTGTTGGTCTATTTGCTACTTTACGTTGATGAGAAACAAGATATATACATAAAAACACTATAAAAAAAAACTAGCTCTAATTACTAAAACAAGTTTCTACAAGAGCAATGTTAGGTAATAATAGAGAAGTGTTATAGTTCTTTTTCCACATGGCACCCAGAGCGGGAAGTAATCTTTTTTTCTCTCCTGTGTGACATAACCTAGTGTTACATTCTGGACAGAACCTCACTGCATTGGACATTTTACCCCCTGTCTATGTAGAATGCACTGAGTCCACTTCATCAATTGGTCATTGTTAACAGAATTAGGAAGTGTTGTAAAGGAGTGGTAAGTAAGTCTCTCTTTTCATCTTGCACTCAGAAAGTCAAGAGTCAGAAACTGAATGGCAGGCCAGCTGTCAATGTCACACTGCTGCAGCTGTCAACTCATCAATGCATGGTTTGTTAGTTGATTACCGGTATCAAGCACTATCAGTATGATCAACCACTAATACTTGTAGTAAGTTATAGTGACAGACACTATCAATACAGTATTAGCTTTATGGGATAATAATTTATGGGATAATAATAATTTATAACACAGGGGGGGGCCTGGGCCCCCTGGGCCCCCTCCTGTATCCACCCATGAGGTGTGGTGATTGAGTAAATTCTCCCAGGTTGCTTTCAACTACAATAATCTGCAACCAGTTCATTGGCTAGAATGATGCAGAATTCTTTAACTTTTTTGTTGGAATCATGTTTAAGAATAAAGGTTGTTATTTCAAAGTGGAAGAAAAAGATGTATTTTGATTTCAACTCATACCTGTAGAAGCCGCCTCATGTGTGTTATAATTGACCAGCAGATTCCATCCCTTTATCTTCTTTGAATACTTCTGGCTATTTTTGAAAGGTCAATATTTGTTCCCATAGCCATTATGATCTTCTGGTCAAGCCAGTGTCACGAACTTTCCCTGCCACATCATGCTATATAATACATGTAATATTACTTGTGTGTGTCTTGTGTGCATTTGGTGTGTGATTTTGGATGTGTGCGCATGTGTGCTTTTGTGTGTGTGTGCATGTTGGTATGATTTGTGTGTGGGTCTCTCTTACTGTGTGCAAGTGGTAATGCCTCTGAGATAGTTGATTGAGATGTAGGAATATATGATACTGTGTATGTGTCGATTTACAAATAGCTCCTCTTCAACAAAGATCTTTATCGTCACTTCTTCCAGGATACTAAGTCATCCAACTCATCATATGGGAATGTTTTTTCACGACTATCTGACAAGACCTCTTCCATAACTTGTTGTAGATTATAGCAAATTCTCTTTGTCATGTTTGCTGCAGCTATATTATAATACATACATTGCTACACCACATTTTTAATCTTTACAATTTTCATGAACAAAATATTAGTACACAGCCAATGATTAGATTCACACTGATACACATACCTGTGGTAGATTGATAAACTCTATCTGCCTACTACAATATGCTGTTTATGGCTATTAATTGGGGCCTGGACATCTGACGTACAAGTATGTCAAGTGCCATTTGTGGTTCTATCTTGTTAAATGTTAGTGATTCAATAATTATGTTTTATTTTATATTTGCAAGCTTTCTGTTTGTAAAACCTGATACAACAGAGACAGAATACACTATAGTGTGTCTATCGTCTATAATCTTGAGTCTCTATTAATAATTACTTTACCTGCGAGCTTTCTGTTTGTAGATCCTGATACAACAGAGACATAATCCAATTCCAAGCAATGGAGACACAACTGTTATTGTAGTTGTTGGGACAGCGATGGCAATAATAGTGCTGAGAACAATGGATTGCTCTGTGATAAATAGAAGTGATAAAAATTAATGGGACATAAGCTAATTAAGTTTAAATCAGAAATTACTGATGAGGTAAAATAAATAATTACCATTGGGCACCCATTGGGCACTCATTATAAAATAAGAACGTCCTAAATACCATTTTTAAGTCAACTATTTTGACCTTCATAAATAAAAAGAACAAAATAGAGCTACTACCTAAAGAATAGCTTAACACATATTCTTTAGGATACACTATCATTCTCTGTGGTAGAAAAATCTAGTCCTGTGATATTAAACTAAGGATCCATACATAACTTTAAATCCTACAAATTGGTGGGATGAATTCTCTCTGTATACTCGTATAAATCAATACATACAGCAGAGAGCCTGAGGTAAGTGTGACATAGAATTTATCCCTCTGACTAATGATGGGCTAGATAGAGAAGCAAGTTAATAAAGTGTGTTTTCATGGAGGGTATTTCCCTCCAAGTATTGATATGAAAGAAAGGGAAAAAAACATACAAACATCATTTTCACAGCTGGAAATGTTTGTCGTAATTATAGTTTGCGAATTGTGGTAAAAATGGAGTTTGAGAATTTAATATTTACGGTTTGCTGAAATTCATTTTATGATTAACTATACACAACAGTATATTATGACAATAATCATACAAAATATACCACTTGGCTTATCTTAAAAGTGTTCTACTCTCCTTCACTTTTGCCAGCCTTTCTGAACTCAATTTCTGGCTTCTGAGAGAGAGACTCCAGCCCTCCTATTAGCCAGTCAGCCCTGTTAAGCTTGAGTATTGAAATATGAGTGTAAATCTAATGCGACTAGTTGCTTCCCGATCCTCCTTTGCATAACTTGCTTCGAATTATTCCTTCAAATTATCTTTAAAGGGTTTGTTAACTGAAAGATCAAGGGGTTCCAAGTTGTCAATGCAATTAGCAGGCACAATAATTTGGTGGATGCTGTTCTTTTTGAGATGCTCACAAAATGCAAAAGTTTGCTAGCCACAGAAGGTATAAAAATTGTGGAAATGGACGATTCTCTTCAAGGTAACGTGGCTTAACTTTTTTCTACAAATGGCAGCAGAACCTTTCCATCCGTGTAGCTTCATTAAACGAGTGATTTTCTGAATGCCAAACATCCCATTTAGGTGGAAACCATTTAGGTGGAAACTGGCACCACCTTTCTGTTTTCCCCTGAATATGAGGTGGTAAATATATTCCAGTAGCTAAGTGCTACTGCTAGAAGCACATCGCATTTTTATCATAGAGCCGAGTAACTTATCCCCTTGTCTGTTCATTGTCCATCCACTCACTGGAACAAAATGAATGGCTGTCTGATCTCAATCTTTCCTAATATCGTAAGAACTCCGGCTGGGATTTCAACGACAATTTAATACCCATAAACTAATAAACTCAGACTTGGGACTAACTATTCCTAATATCATAAGAACTTAATACCCATAAACTAATAAACTCAGACTTGGGAACCCATAAACTCAGACTTGGGAACCCATAAACTCAGACTTGGGACTAACTATTCCTAATATTGTAAGAACTTAATACCCATAAACTAATAAACTCAAACTTGGGAACCCATAAACTCAGACTTGGGAACCCATAAACTCAGACTTGGGACTAACTATTCCTAATATTGTAAGAACTTAATACCCATAAACTAATAAACTCAAACTTGGGAACCCATAAACTCAGACTTCCTCTAGCAACTGGTGCTAATTTCAGCTGTCTAGCACTTGACAACCCGGAACCAGACCTGTTGCGCAAACTCAGACACTCAAGTTTTGAAGTACCCCCACCAGTAACTTGGGTAGTTAAATCTATGAAAAATATTTTAGTATTAAAAGAGAGCACAGAGTGAGACCTATCTTTGAGCTATATATCAAGTCCATTCCATGAAATGTGCAGAATATAATATGGAGCTATATATAAAGTGGTAACCACAAGTTTTTAAGCACCTACTAGTTTATGGTATTGGCCTCCTTAATTAAGCTTATCCACCCACTTTCTACTATTGTGGCCATCTTAGTCAAGGCAACACATTCGGAAGAAGGCTCTACCAAGTAAGAATTCCACAATCCTCTCCTATGCTGGAGTTATCTTCACGAGTCAAGAGTACCACATGTCACTAAAAAAAAGAATTCTATTAGACATAAGTAGCCTTGACATTTCTTGGGTTGTCAAAACCATAAACAGTCTTGCATTACAAGATTTTTCTACTTAGTTATCGGAAAGTAACACACTTTAAATTAGGTGCATAAATAGTGCTGTCGACAGTGAGTGGGTTAAGCAGATAAAAAAGTTAGATTAAAGTGTTTATTTTGTGGGTGGGTGGGTCTGTTGAATAGGCTGCTCGGACTCTTGGTTAGTTACCACTAGAGTACCTTGCATGCTCTGCACAGTCTATGCCCTGGCCAACACATACTCGTGTCTGCTATAGCTTCAAGCTCTGCCTCTCATTAACTTTGGTTGTGCTTTCCGCCCAACCATACATTAATGAGCTGTCTTTGCTAGAGTGACAACCTGGTGAGTTCCAAGTCATCTCTCCAGTTAATGGCAGGTGTACTGGGCCCCTGCTATTCTCGCACCTCCACCCCTCTACTAATTAACTCTAAAGAGTGCGGAGTTGTATTTTGAGGTAAGTCATCCCACCTACCCAGGGGATGTTGTGGGACATACCAGTCCCCCTGCACCTACACCCAAGTACCTCATCATTTATTATTGGTATTATTAATAATAAATAATGGCCACATTCAACTCAGCACACCCCCCCCCCCCCCCCCCCCCCCCCCCCTCCCGCCTCCCTTCCTGTGTTGTGACCCAGTTACTTGGCTTGTGCTAATGACTTGGACACTGAGCAGAGCATAGACTTTTGTGTTTTAAAATGCAATGTGTATGCTGCACTTTCCCACTGGCTCAGCATCTTTATTAAAGAGTCTGGCATCACAAACTGCTGCTGTTATAGCTGCTCCTATGGAAGCTGTGTCTAGCATAGTTATCAGCTTTCATGCCCAACCTTACTAATGCTAACCAGAGCTCCTTCACTGGCCTGCCTCCACAGGCACTCCACTAACCTACATACTAATGTAAGATTATTGGGCCCTCAATTATTTCTCAATTGAAATCATGTTTCCTCTCTGCATAGGCTTTTTTGATCAACCATGCTAATATATAATTAATTATACACCTCATTATGGTTACACACTGATCTAAACTTTACTATTGGCAGTGGTCTCACTTGGCCCTCCAGTGGGTGAGGGGAAGGGAGTGGCCGGGGTGATGGTGCTGATGGTGCTTGAGCGGACAATGGTATACTGGTAGGGGAATCTATAAAAATGGTGTTCAATAACTAGTCAGGAAAACTTAATAAGAGGCATTTTTTGTCAATGACATAATTAGGGGAGTACTTATTTATTAGGAATTCTTGCCAAATGAGACTTATCTACTTAGGATGAATTCTTTGTTAAATAAGTGGCATACTTTAAGAGGAAATCTTGTATAAGAGGCATACTCAATAGATGATGTTTGTCTTAGAGGCATACTTTTTAAAGCCAAAAAAAGAGAGGCAGTTCTACTTACTAGAGACATTTTGATAAATTAGAGATATTTAATAAGATATATGTTTTCATAGTAAGAGGCATGCTTACTTAATTGGAGTTACACAATAGGTACACATGCTTAATAAGAGGCAGCTCTCATTAATAGGATGATGCTACGCCTACAGCTGGACCAATACAGCAGGTCAAGATTGCATCATGCACATGCCATAATACAGAAGTCACTGGTTTATTAAGCCACAAAATGATTAAGGGCTGAGACTGCTATAATGTCATAAAAACCACTCTTGTTTCTAACTATATGTACCCTTTATGTCATACCGAGAATAGAGGGGCTCTCCGGCTGTTCCAGTTCTCCTGGGTATAATAATATAATAAATGCCATGAGAGTGAAGCCAATGCATACTGCATGATTAATATACACATTGTTACTAATAAATGCATGAGAGTGAAGCCAATGCATACTGCATATACACATTACTGCTAAGAAATGCATGAGAGTCAAGTCAATGCATACGGCATGATTGATATACACATTGTTACTTACAATCCCAAGACCTACCACTTATGTGGAGAATGATAGATATTGTATCATCTGATGGAGGAGCACATGTACTACTCGAAGTGATCAGGACATCCAGGCTTCTGAATGGGAACAAGCCACTATAGGCCACTTGAACATTAAAAGGTACAGAGAATAGTCCTCCGACTGTCCCCAAACTGCATCCTGCAAAAACTGATAAACTTGGAATGGAGAACTTTAAGCTTAGGGTCCAAGCATCGTCAGTGCGTTCACATACGTAGAAAAAGTTCCCTATTTTTGTGATTCTTAGTTCCAATGTGATTTCAGAATCCGTATCAGTGATTGTTACGTTTGCGTTCTCACTTTCACCTTGGTAGGAGAGATTAGATGGACCTGCACATGATGCAAAACTGGTAATCACACACACTTGGGAATCACACATATATTTTGTCCATGAGGTGGCCTGTCATGAGACCCCTGGAAGAAGTGGGTGTAGAGAGGTCTAAGCAGCAGTCTTTTATGGCGAGGCAAGGACTGTATTATCAAAACAAGACCATTTTGGGGGGTTTCTTCCTGGTTATGAGGGCATTTAACCATTTTAGTTGGGGTTAAGGTGTCGCATCATTTATCCAAATATGTTAACTCAAACTAGGTCATATATAGGCCATTGGTAAGTTTATCTGCCTCTGTATATATATGTCATTTCACACCTGCATGTTTTTAAGATTTGCAACCATAACAATTGCATTTTTAATATCTGCATCCTACCTGCTTACCATATTTCACTATGGTCTCGGAATCACCAAGAAGGACCATGAATTCTCCATGATACAAGTTTTCTTGTTTAGCTGAGATGATGAGGATCTTACAGAGGTCAGTAGGTGAACTCTCGCATGGTGCTTCCTTCTGTATCACTTTTATTGGATCAGTATCATCGAGATTTGTCTGGAACACTGCACCCAGTTCGTGTCCGGACTCATTCCTGAGGACTGCATCTGTTATGCCATACGTGATCACTGTGCAGATGCAACCTCCTAAAGCTATGCGAGAGAAAGAGAGAGAAGAACACATTCATTAATATCAATGCATACACTTCAACTCAAGAATACTCTAGTTACAAGATACAGGGACTTGGCAAGGAGAGTCTTGAACACATGATGTAAGCCAGGGATACAAAACATTAAACAACCAAACACACACAAAATAGCCTGATTAGTTTAACAGGGTGAACTTAGGTGGTGAGGACCTAGCTTGGTGGATCCCTAAAACAGAGTTAATAATTGCAGGTTAGTTACTAAATAGTTCCACACTGTGCTGTAATATATATGTGATGGCCTTAACAGGCTCAGCAATATCAAGATTAAATCATTGCAGCTGGTAGTGCGCTTCTTAGGTAACGACAGCTTACATTAGTAAAGACAAGTAGTTCTATGTTAACGTACGGTAAAACACTGGTGAGCGAAATATGGCTGCGCTGTCAAACAGAGTATCTCTGTAAATTTGGCGACTCTCCGACAGGGATACGGAAGAGAGCAGCTGAAATAGCGTGCGACCTAGAAGTTCCATATTAATCAACTATGGCACTTTAGAAAACTACTAGTTAGCATTGTAGATTTCCTAGCCTAGACCATTGCAATTGCTATTGATACAGATGTGCTATATCTTTGTCACAACACTCAGCGCTCTATTGAACACCACAATATCATTGTACTTAGCCTAAGCTGTGGGCTCTTAGAAACTTTTGCTAACCTGGTTAAATTTACATATATGAACTTCCTTCTTAGGAGCAAGACCTGACTGGTGCAGTATCTATAATATACAGCTAGAGTTGAAGGTCATAGCTAGAGCTTTATCACAGACCTTAAGGAAAACCACAATATATATATATATATAAAATATATATATGCAAGCAGTTGAGTAGCTAGCCTAAGCTGGGTGCCCTTAAACTCCTTTTTTGGAGACTAAGTATTATCTTGAGTTCAGACATTTGTGATCACCCAAGTTGTAGATCTAGGATGGATAACTAACCTCAATCAACTTGAAATTGTACACAGCCGACATTTCCACTAGATGCTCTAGCCTATATCAGGAATAATTAAAGCATATAATCAAGAGCTAGCTGCTTATGGACAAATTATACAAGTTCCATTTTTTATTTTTTAAATATCAAATTTACAGGTTCAGTATGCATGGGACTACTGCATTATGTTCAATAACTTTGGACATCATAAAAATTACCCCAAGGTTGTCCACACCAAGAATGGAGGGAAGGACACTGATGAGAGATCATTATGAAAGATAGAGGCGGGAGAAATGAGCTCTTTTTTGATTTTTAAAATGCCTAAAACATTTCAAGTTGAATTTTTTTTTTATGTCGAAACGTAACAAACAAAAAAAATAATAAAAAAAGGAAAGAAATCTACTGATTATAATCATATAAATGTGCATGTGCAAATGGTGGGATCAAGTTTCCTCGCTGTTCGCCATTGTACATGACAACATGCTCCAGATATTTGTGGGAAACTCAAGTGTCAGTTTTGGTAGGTTTTGGTATGTTGTATATAGACAATTCTATTAGTGCATCATTATTTATAATATGTTTGATCAAGTGATGTTTTGATATATTTGATCCTCGAAGATAACCAACTAACCACTTGCAGTAATTATCACATGAGTCATGGCTGACGAGCCAACGAGGGGAAAAAATGCATCTATGCTGGACACAAGGCTTCAAATTCCCGAATGCTGAGTAGAGTTGGGTAATTGCTGGCTTAGACTGGACTTCACCGTCATAAGAAACTTGACATTCTCAATCAACTGGACGGTATGATGCTAGATCTTACAGAGGAATATAGACTTGCAGATGAGATTGAGCAGGCTGGTACATTCAAGGAAGGCATCTATGTTTCCTTGGATTGTGTGGCTCCATCATCAGCTGCTGTACATACATCACCAGCACCAACTACTGATCCTGCCCACATGGCATGAGGGCACAGAATAAATTTACCAATGGTGATTTCACAACCTGGACAATATTTTGGGGCTCTTATGAATCACAACAATAATATTAGCTTGTAAGAAATGACCATTTAAATTCTCTTTTGGAATACACTGCTCATGAGGCAGTGACTATGAGGTGATATGCTGTACGGCCTGTACCTAGTCTACATCAAAACAAGCAGCGAAGAACTCTGTCCAGGAGAGCCTTCTTTCTCAAGAGCAAAGGGACTCAGCGGTCCAGGTAAGCATAGGTGCCTGTGCAGCCTCTCAGCAGAAGAGCTTCCAGAAACAGCAGGTGAGCCATACATGATAAAAGACAATGATGATGACAACAACAACAACAACAACAACAAAGATAATAATAATGATGATGATGGATATGATGATGATGATGATGATTATAATAATAATAATATTATTAATAATAATAATAATAAAGATAATAATAATAATAATAATAATAGTAGTAACAGCAGTAGTAGTAATAATAGCAATAATAATAATAATAACTAATAATATTAATGATAACAACAACAACAACAGCAACAACAACAACTAAACAGTGACCAGGACGTGCACATTCATGCATGTATGTGGTCAAGAGGTGGAGGCTTTGAAGGGACGGTATAAAGATACGTGCACCAGGGAAATGGTGCTTCCATTAACTGACCAAGTGCCTAACCACAACTGGGTTGCTGCACTAATCAGGGTGGCTGGACTAACCAGAGTGGGCATTAATCAGAGTAACTGCAATAACCTGGGTGGCTGCACTAACCAAGGTGGCTGACTAGCCAGGGACCACGATAGATGTGCTAACCAGGGTGGCTGCACAACCAGGGTGGCTGCACTAAACAGGGTGGCTGCACTAACCAGAGATGCGATAACCAGGGTGGCTGCACTAACCAGGCAGACCTCTCAACTTATATTGCTACTTAGTGTGAGATTTCATGCTAAAGTGGAGTGAGAAATGCTCTGGTTGGAGTGAGACATGGGAGATGCACATTTGTATTGATCATTCAGAGCTGATACTGCAGCTTCAATAACCATTACATGGCCTACTGAATTCACCAATTCTAATTGAATGTCTATCATTTATCGGCAGCTGTGTGGACCAAGGAAGAGCAAGCATCTGCAAATAACCTTCCATAATCAAATTTTTATTTCTCTCAGTCATAACTATACTTGTTCTTTTCTGCTCCATCATTTCCACTTTTGTCAATCATCAATCCCCTGGGTATATAGCACACACTAGATTAGCAGTTATATATTATAAGGAATTATGTATCCTCGGCTATATATAAGAAAGAGGTATAAAACATTTCTTATGCAATACATTCATTTTGTCACTCATCAATTCCCTGGGAGTGTTGGTATTATAATAATTATTATTATCATTGAACTACTTATATTATACTGTAAGGTAAAGAAAGAAGTTTTTAATATAGTTATATTCATATATTGCATGCAAGATGCATAGTTTATTGTCTATTAGCGGTTTTTATGCTGGTGGTTATAAAAGTTATAGCCTTCTTAGCTTCTTTAATTAAGAACTTCTGATGGAATCCAGCTAAGTGGGTTCTCGATATGCGTCTCCACTGTAATAAGGGATGAAAGTGTACCATCCAGACTCAGGGAACTTCTACTTGGTGTCTTGTTCTTGTTGATAAGGGGAAAAATTCCTACTTCCCCTGCATTTGAATGCTGTATGGTCAATAACATTTGCAACTTTAAACAAAAGATCATATTATTCAAAACAGCTCAAACCAGGTTTCTTCATTTCTCTCAGATGACCCCAAAACATGTCCACACGATACGGTTCTTCAGCATTGAAGCCAACTGTGTCTTTTAGAGTTTGAGTAAGATCTTCTTCTGTCATTCTTTGGTAGCGTCAAATCTCGGTTGGGCGCGGCGTGAGAAATAGGTAAGTGGTCGTGAGAGCGTGAGAAAAGTCCTGAAATCGTGTGACACACTGACCAAATCGTGTGATTTGAGAGGTCTGACCCAGGGACCAGATGCACTAACCAGGGTGGCTGCACCAACCAGGGTGGCTGCACTAAACAGGGTGGCTGCACTAACCAGAGATGAGCTAACCAGGGTGCCTGCACTAACCAGGGTGGCTGCACAACCAGGGACCAGGATAGATGCACTAACCAGGGTGGCTGTACTAACCAGGGTGCAGAGTTGCCAAACCGTCCCGGAATGGCCGGGACAGTCCCGGAATGGCCGGGACAGTCCCGGAATTTTGAGCCATGTCCCGGTGGTGTCTTTGTCCCGGAAATGTCCCGGAATTTACAGCTACGCGCACCTTGCGCTTCCACTTGCCACTCCAGTCTCAAGCTTGTTTAGTTTAGTCTAATTACACTCGTAAAGCAACAAAAATAGGACACTTTTTAGCAGAGAAAAACTTCAGATAAACAATTACGGCTCCAGCGGGTGTGCGAAACAACCTTTGACCTTGTTTCGATTGGAGGTGCGGCACTCACTCTCAGCACGTTATCTGATCTCAGCAAAATGCAAAGAAGCAGAGGAGAGAATGTCATTTTGACAATAAATGGATCAAAGAATTTCAGGGCAGACAAGAGTAATATATAATGAAATTGATTGAGTAAGCACTGAATACAGCAAATACAGGGTAAATAATAACATCATGGGTACAGTGTGTTCAATGCAATAGTAATGTCAGTAGTCTTGCCTTCATTTTGTCACTTGTATGCCCGATGTACTCTGTGTGCAATCGACTTTGGTGTTACCCATGGTGGCTGTTAATGATGTCACATCTCACCTCAAGAGCAAGAAACATAAGGTTATGTCAAAGGCTGTGCTATCAACTATTCCAATCACCTCTCTCTTCCAACATCAGAGAAGTGATCAAGTAATCGAAGCAGAGGTCAGGTGGGCTACATTTGTTGCTAAGCACAACATATCCTTTCTGTCTAGTGACCATGCCACCAAGCTTTTCAGCAAGATGTTCCCCGACTCTGAAATTGCAAAGAAATTACAAAGAAATTATCCACCGCCATAGTGAAGAAAGCTCTTGCTCCTTACTTCACACAGAGAGTTATGGAGTCAATGTCAAGTGGTCCATTTTCTTTGATGATTGATGAATCCCATGACAAGAGGAATAAGTCTTGCATAATTCTTTTGAGGCTTCTTGATCCACAGGTAGGTGAAGTACGGACGAGATTCTTGGATATGCCTGTTGTGAACATTGATATAGCTACCAACTTGTTTCAAGCCTTGAAGGAGTCACTGACTAAGAATGGGCTCAGCTTTGACAATGCAGTGTCTTTCATGTCTGATACCACCATTGTTATGAAAGGAGTGAGGTCAGGTGTGCAGAAGCCGATTAAGGATGAGATCCCAACTTTGTATGATGTTGGTTGCATCTGCCATTTGACTGATTTAACAGTCAAAGCTGGTTTGAAGGTACTCCCAGTGAACATTGACCAACTCTTCATCGACATATTCTACTACTTCCATAGCAGCAAGAGAGCAGCAATTTGTCATCCTATGGTGTTCACTTTTCACCACTGAGCCAAGGGTGATTTTGAAGCATTGCCCCACACGATGGCTCAGCTTGCTGAAGTGTGTGAATCGTTACCTCAGGCAGTATGATAGTTTGAAGTCATTCTTCTTGTCTTGGAAGCTGAAACAGCTAAAGTCTGTAGCGGCTTGAGAATCCTCTGACGAAACCTCTGTTGTTCTTTTATCTTGCCCCTTTTATCTTTCCCTCAATGGATCAATTCAACCGCCTCTTCCAGAAATCTACGAGAATACTACTCAGCTGTTATGATGACGGTTAGCGTATAAAATTAATACGCACGCTAATTAGGGGGCGTAGTCGAAAATTCGCGCCGTATATAAAATGTCCCGGAATTAACTTATGGAAAGTTGGCAAGTATGAGGGTGGTTGCACTTAACAGGCTGTCTGCACTAACCAGGGACCACAATAGATGCGCTAACCAGGGTGGCTGTACTAACCAGGGTGGCTGCACTAATAAAGATGGCTGCACTAACCAGGGACTAGGAATCAATGGATCACTAACCAGGGTGGGGTGGCTGGACTAACCACAGTGGCTGTACTAACCAGCGACCACGATAGATGCACTAACCAGGGTGGCTGCACTAACCAGGCACCAGGATAGATGCACTAACCATGGTGGCTGTACTAACCAGAGTGGCTGCACTAAACAGGATGGCTGCACTAACCAGGGACCAGGGTAGCTGTATTAATCAGGGTGGCAGGACTAACCGGGGTGGATGCACCAACCAGGGTGGCTGTACTAATCAGGATGGTGTGGTGAGTTGTACAACTTATTCGCTGGTGCCACACTCCCTTTAGTGAGACACTTAGTTACCATAATTAATAATCCTCTCTTTGGGCAGGCTCCTTTTATAAAAAGACTTCCTGCCCAGCCTAGCTACTTCCTTATTAGGCATGGAGCAAGCAAAATTTGATTGGTCAGGCCATGTATGGTGTGGTGTTCATGCGTATTAAGAATGGAACCAGTACACACCAGTGGCACACAACAAACTAGATGAAAACACAGAATGGGACTATTCATCAGAGTTTTAGTTACTTTAGTTTTCCAAAAATCTTGAGCTTATGTTCTGAATCACCTATGAATTCATTTTCAGCATCTTTCAGTTCAATTTTATCCGTTAACTCCTTATGGACATGTAATAGCATGAGACTAGTAAACCTCAGCTGACTCATGGTGTTTCGCGTAAATAACTTTTTACCCTGCGAAGGGCACTTGTCGGGATATAAGACCACCTACTTGAATTCTTTGACCTCTTCCAATACCTCCTCACCAATCCTCATGCACTCCTACTTCCTTCTTCCCTACTACCATGACCTTGCTCTTCTTGCTATTAAACTTCATCTTCCACCTTAACACATATGCCTGTACCACATCCAACAGAGCTTGCAGTTCCACCCCTGAGTCAGCCAGAAGAACGACATCATCTGCATACATAAGTGCCCCACACCAACTGCCTTCCATTTTGACTCCTAGCTCAGCTCTCTCCATGCAATTCCCATCAAATAAATATTGAAAAGAAGTGGAGACAAGGGACATCCCTGCCTAAGTCCATTCTCCACAGCGAACCACCTTGACCTCCTTCCATTAAATATCACCGTCGTCTTCACCCCACTATACAATCCTACACATGTCCTCACAAGTTTCTCCTCTACTCCATACCACCTCAACTTCTGCCACAGTCCTCCCTCCACACACTGTCATATGCCTTACTTATGTCCAGGAAAGCCAGATATGAAGCTTTCTTCTCGCTCTTCCTCACTTCACAAACTCCTCTCAACACCAACCACTGGTCCGAACATCTCCGCCTAAATTCTCCTTGTGCCTCCATCAAAATCCTATCTTCAGCGAACACTCCCAACCTCCTTGCCAACACCTTCACCACACTACAACACAATGAAATTCCCCTATAATTCCCTACATCGTCCTCGTCGCCATCCTTGAGGAGAGGTACTAGTAAACTCCTCTTCCAGTCCACAGGGTAGCACTCAATTGTCATCACCACATTCAGCACCTGCACCAACACCTCCACCAACCTTCTACCTCCATACATTAGCATCACATTCAACATTCCATCAGGACCTGGAGCCTTTCCTCTCTTCAAACACTTCACTACCTGTACTACTTCTTCCCAACTTACTTCTTCACACATACCCAACTCATGCCCACCCACTTCTCCTATCTCTAATTCTTGTACTTTGGCATTCTTTTTTTTTACCTCCTCAGCTCTTCCCAGTGTTTTTCAAATCACCTCCAACATCTCATCTTCCTCCTCCACCTTCCTTCCCTTATCATCTTTCACTCCTTTGATCCTTCTCTCCTTCCTCTTTACTCTTAAATCATTCCAAAACAGCTTACAACTAGCCACACCCTGCTCTCTAATCTTCATTATAGTTCTCTACCTCAATTCCTTCTTCTCTTTCCTAATAGTCTTCTTCACTTTTCTTGCTTCTCTATAGTCATCCCATAGCTGTCTTAATCATTAAAGTGAAACTGAATAAGATGTGGTAATTAACAAACACACACACAACCACTACACTTGAAAGTGAGGAATGCATGTATATAGCTATGTATTGCGCATAATAAATGGTATTTCAGGCTACCATTAATTTGCTCATCAGGCTTTTGAGTTTAAAATACAGACAAAAGGGATTGGCAGTCATCTCTAAAATGGGCATTACTGGGTATAAAAGTTTCCAGTTCTATATATGCAAGATATGAAAAGAGAAGTAAAGCTACAGCCTATTTAGATTAGCAAACGAGGTGATGTAGACTCAACGCGATGATCAGGAACACTTGTCTACCCTTCTCACAGTCTTGCTTCCATCATACATTCCACATAGCAACCCAGCTCCTGTTGAAAACCCACTTTCCCCCCTCACCAAGATCTTCCCCTGTGCAATGAGCAAGAATTCAACCAACACCACAATGACCCCCTCTTTCTCCTCAGCTGACAGAGGATGTGGCTTCTTCTCGAACTTGTCCACGTGGATTATAACATTTTTCAGGGTATGAATCCTCGTTCCATATTTGTTCAAGGCGATTTCCTTTACATAGTTACTGTCTGTAGCTAGAAAAATATGAGTCATGTTCTTACCAGACAGCTCATCTGCAGCATTTACTGCACAGCGAAGAGAGAGTTCCCATTCCGAGTTGCGCCGCATTAGTTTTGGATTGTTATTTGGTTCAACATGTGGCATTTTTGCAAAACCTGTTCTCACATGAACTGAAACATATGGCAAGTGGTTCAGGCCAAGCACCTCTGCAGCTGCAGACATCCGTTCAAGCACCTCATCATCCACCTTGAATAAGTAGCGGAACACAATACCAACCATATCTTCCACTTCATTGTTGGTCAAATTCAAAAATCCATGCTGTTGCATCCCATCCATTAACCAGTTAGGATTATTTCCATTTCTCTCTTGATCCAGTAATGAACATGGCTCCAAGTTTGTAGAAAGAATAACATTTGTCGCATTGCTACCAATGATCCTCATGTAATTCTCCATAGTGTCTTTAGACTTGTCAACTCTTCCTCCACTAACGCTCATAAACGTGAAGTGATGTGGACCAATGATATCATCAGATTTCAACGTCCCACTTGCACGCCTTTTCAAGAGGTCAATGACCATATTGTCCCTCCAATTGATCATGTGTGGATGGAGAAAATCACCTTCCGAATAAGCCGGCCAGACTATGAGTAGCCTGCGTCTGCTAAGCATGGCAAGGAGGAGGCTATAAGTAATGCCCCTAATCCGATCCCCAAGTCCACCACAGTACATGAAACTACTACACCACCACACCAGTGTCCTTCTGGAAGGCGACTTACTCATGGTATCATGGTAAGATACGTAGTTCTCCAAGGTCTTGAGAAATCTTTCATACCTCTTTAATAGCAAGTCAACTTGTGAATAATCCCCTCCAACAGGACATTTCAAAGGGATCCCACTCAGCAAGTCATTTTGAAAGGACCCTGACATCCAGGTAATTTCAAAGTTCTCGGAATATGTCTTTGGTATATATTGATTCTTGAAGAAGACAGAGTTGATGAAGATTATAAAGACGAGCCCAAACAATGATAGCAACGCGAGATAATTTCTCGCAACATTCGTTGTAATACTGAGCGACTTCATTCTGACAGGACGCTACCAATATTAGAGAATGTGGGATACCGAAGAATCAGTCTTAGCTAGGCGCTCTCATATTAACTTATAAAGACTCTTAACCTGCTCTAGGCCGTAGAATAAAACTTCATAGTTACAGGACGCGGGTCACGAATCCGTGACACAATAAAACAGGATGGAACTGTAACAGGATGTCATAAAGCAAACTTTTTGTGTCGACTAATAACCCCCTTGTCGTTGCTGGAACGTGGTTTACTGAACGGCTTACGTTCTTCACTCGCAGAGCTAGAAGGGAAAAAGTAGGGCGAAACAAAATTACAAAAGAGAATATATAATACCATTAGAAAGCACACAGTGCAAGCTATATTTTTAGGACGCTCTTGTGCGAGCGCTATTGTAATTATGTTTCACCCTATTTTTCCCCTCGGTGATTGTAAGGTCTGCGAGTGCAGACTGTAATCCACCACGTTCCAGCAACCTTTGAGAACCTCTTATTCAGGTTATTACTAACTGACGTTTTGGGGGGGAAAGTTTTTTATGCTTTATGACGTCACATTTTGAATAACTGTCGGGGAAAAAATTTGCTATATATATATCATTTGAATCCTTCCACTTCCAAGATATGAGCCTTCAAGTCCAAGGAGTTTCTAACCACTTTCTGCTGCCAGAAAGACCCCATGCATCACCAGAATACATCCCTTCATTACTACAATTATGTGTGCAGTGCATATTATACAAACAAAATGTTGAAATCTACCTAACTAAAATAATTTTCACTTTCCTCAATTTTTCAGCAACATCCAGTGTCCAATTATATACATATATATATTATGTATCAGACTTGTTTTGTTATATTACTTTTCTAATATTGAATTAGCAAACATAAGCACATCATAATTTGCAGGGTCTCCCATGCCCAGGTGCACCATCGTCACCTCCACACGCATCTTCACCCAACCTCCAGTAATCCCTGCAAGTTTGACAATACAAAGCAACACACACATAAACAAAATAGAACACTCAACTGACATGTTAGCTCGACTACTAGATAGACATAATCTTACTAAATCCAACCTTCCTCCCAACATTGAAGCTCACCGCAACTAAATCGACGGCAAGCCTGATACTTGTCGCATCATATGCTCTGTCTTATTCACTCAACTCAACACTACAGAATTAAAACTCTCATTTTGATTCTGTGTAGCTGCCTAAACACAAAAGATCCTCACCTTTAGCGCAGGATCAACTCAAAATGCCTGTAGGACAATACTCATGTTGGGGGTGTTCTGCAGTAGATTTAAAAAATGCTTTCACATGTGAATCATCCCGTCTAGGTTGTCCTCGTTATTTGTAATTGCTCACCCAAAGTAGGTTTGCATTTTAATTATATAATCCCCCTAGTACCACCCAAAGTTACACGCTTGCCATCGTCATCAACAGCACATTCTAATGCATGTCTCAAAATGCTTTAAAAAGTGCTTACTAATGTGATTTATACATTCTACCTTCTCTATTTCAACACTAGGACCATAAGGCTTTACATCCAAACAACCATTTATATCCCCATCACTAATTATGTGTGTGTACCTAAAAGCTTCCATTTTGTACCTACAACTTCCATGGAACCAGAACAGCCTTCAAAATTGGCTTCACAACTTGTCTTGTAACCCTCAACCCATTCTTTGTAACTTGTCTGTCTCATATTCAGGTATTCACGTGCAAGCTTGACAGAACTTAGACTTAAGATAATAATCTAAAACTTCTCCAGTATCCCAAGACATCACAGCAACACCATAATTTGATTGGTGGCCCCGCCCATGCCACGTGCCGTCAACAATAACACTAACATCAATGTTTTCATCCCAACCCCATAAAAATCATGTAACCTATGAGCTGCAGCCAACATAATTATTATTACTCTGTGTTACCACATTTGCGTCACTCCATATTGACTTAGTATATTCAACAAAACAATGTGGAACTAAGAGGGGGCTACATATCCATGACTGTGGCGATGTCATCCAGACCAGAATGACAAATTTTAGCAATGCGAGCACCCAGTACTGACTGGATGTTCAAAGAATTGGCTTCTACAGATACAGGGTCTTTAGGGTCAACACAATTTGAACAAAAAGTAAAAAATACGACTGCCCTACGGGGGAAAATTTTCCTTCAGTTGTAAGGGAGCTTGGCTACATATTGAATACACTTATTACTCCTTTCTATGACCTGTCTAAGCTTATCTGATATTAAACGATTACCCTTACCCAGTTCTCTCACAACACCCCTCTAGTCCGAATAGGTAGAGCCAGTAGATCCATTAAAAACACCGCAGAAAAAGCTGAACGATCCAAGAGAGCTAACTTCTTCCTGGTCAGGGTCACCACTGGAACTAGCCTCTCTTCAGAGATTTTTTTATTATGATTGCAAGGTAAGTGAAGGTTCACAGAAGGCGCTACCCCCACCTTCAGGTCCAAGAGACTCACTAACAAAGAAAGGAAACAGCAAGTAACTTTTTAGTAAAGAGATAAACATTAAACTTGCCTGATGTGGGTGCTGTACCAGGCTCAACAACAGCCGCTAGCGGGGCTTTTTCTTTTAGTGCTTCCACTTTTC
Organism: Cladorhizidae sp. MBARI D1340-BT2; assembly: GCA_028752905.1. NCBI lineage: Eukaryota > Metazoa > Porifera > Demospongiae > Poecilosclerida > Cladorhizidae > Cladorhizidae sp. MBARI D1340-BT2. Next base: position 37,350,570 of record JAQNBH010000017.1, read on the forward strand.
TTCATCACTACGTGGCATTCCTTGTTTAAAATAATTCTTTCTCCTTTCTCTTCCCCAGTTTGATCCTTTCCAGCAATTCTTGGTAACCGATTAACAGTGATAGTGACTGGAAGGCAGTGGCAAGTCAGGTAAGAATGGCCTAGCTACAACTAGTTTCTATAGAGTGACTACAATTATCCACATATTGATGATAGGTTGTAGAAGGAGTAACCGCAGAACACTGTTGCAAAAAGTGGAAGATGCTGAGGGATCGGCATGTAAGGGAACTGAAGAAGAAGAGGACCAAGATGGTGATGCAGGTCCATGGTTATTTCATGCTGGCCGCTGTTTTCTGTCTTATCATTTTTACAGGACATAATTTGTGGACATTGAATTCTCCCCCCTCCCCCCCCCCTCCCCCCCCCCCCCCCCCATCCCCCCTCCCAAGATTCATAGGGGTGAATAAATTATGCTCGAATTTTCCCCTAAGATTCTATTCTTGGATTTTCATACTATATAGGTACCTATTAATTATACTGAGATTCCCCATTATTCTCAATTATTCTCAAAATTATTGTCAATTATTCTCAAGATTATTATACAAAAGTCAACGTATAACCACAATGGTTCTAATGTCTTTGCATGCTTTCTGGATGCTAGCAAGGCTTTTGATAGAGTAGATCACTCACATTTATTTGAGCTTCTTCTCAAAAGGGATTTACCTCTTCCCCTTGTCAGATTTCTTTTAAGAGATCAGGACAACACAGTTCATTGGAATAGCACTTTGTCACATCCTTTCAAGGTCAGTAATGGTGTTTGTCAAGGTGGAGTTTTGTCTCCGATTCTTTTCACTGTCTACCTGGATGTACTCATTTCTAGGTTAGCTCATGCTGGTATTGGATGCCATTTATCTCATCACTTTGTTGGAGTGCTATGTTATGCAGATGACATTGTTTTGCTTGCTCCTTCCCTCAATGCACTTCGTATTCAGCTCTCTATTTGTGAACAGTTCTCTAAAGAGTATCTTGTACAATTCAATCCTGCCAAAGCTCAGCTACTATGGTTTATAAAAACCTTATTGTTCGAGACATACTGTATGTCACTCTCTGGAGCAGTCACTTTGAATCTTAGTTGCAAGCAGTTCGGGTCATTAGAGATCGCGTTCAACAACATCCTGAGAAAAATTTGGAAAATACCAAGACAGGCACACACCAGGATTGTACATCAAGTTGCTGGTGTCCCCAGTGTATTTAAATGTTTATAATCAAGAGATTGTTTCATTTTATTAAACGAGCTAGATTCATCTCTCATCAGACACATGTATGATTATTGCCACAATAAAGTCTTCACCACACTTGGTTCAATTATTCTCGATATTAAAATATATCCAAGATGTCAACTGTGCTGATATCGTTATTAGTGCATGTTTCGTTCTCAATCTCTCTCCATTAAGTCCACGATACACTCCATTTGTTGTTATTGATCATCTTCTATCTCTCATATTGTAATGTAATCATTGCACATTCACTGGTGTGTTATCCAATTATAATAAATAATAAAATTAAGAATCATGGTTCCGATATATAGTTATATTGTAGCATAAGTGAAGCTTGTACATAATCTTCCAAAGAAACTGTTTGTTGCTCACTAAAAGAATTAGCTAGCAGAAAAAACACTTTCTCTGCTGCAGATGATGATGGTTGAAGAACAAAAACAGATGTACATTCTTAGAACCACAGGGGAAGTTCAGATTTGTGTCTTCTCCACCATAGTAGCTTGTCAATATCTGCTGATAATCCATTGGCTTTATCCATATAAAGAGATAACTCGCTCTTCAACCCATCAATGATAGTGTTAGTATCAAGAAAAGGAATGACATGGAGATTTTCTGCTAGTTAATTTTGGTAGGATCAAAGTAGCGAATATACTGATAGACCGAAACTGCTTCTTTCAGGTCACTTCCAAAATGTTTGTGGAAATAATCATATGCAGGCTTGGCACATGCTTTAGCATAGTCAATTAGCTGCTGTATATAGCTGATTATTGTTGCTGGATAACTTGCTTGCAACTGCATTTGTATTAGGATAATGCATTGTTGAAATAGCAGCCCGAAGCAAGCTAACTTAGCTTTAACAAATGCTTCTACCACATCAATGGTAATAGCTACTTCAATTTGTAATTTTCGATATTTGGCAGCATCAGAAAGTATTGCTTGAAGCCTAATCTTTGACAGTGAAAGGTCATCACTATCAAGAAATGAAGGTACATCCCCAAATGTGTCATGAAGATGTTTAATAACCTCACACTTAGACCACCAGCGAGCGACAGAGTAGGAGGGAAGTGAGAGACCTGTTTTAATCTTCCATGCCAACTTGCTCCTTGAAAAAAAGGCCAATCCAGCCTTTCATAAACTCATCCAGTATTGGCGTTCTCATGTGTTCCCCAACATGATCAAGAGTGTGAGCAAAACATCCAATATCGACGAGTTTAGGGTAAACAATACTCAAGGTGTGACCTGCAGTGCTGTTGACAGATGCACGGTCATGCATGCAAGCTAACAGCATGTTTGGTGCAATACCTAGCTCAGTAGATAAGCATACAATCAACCGATAATGAGCAAGTTCCTCTCCAGTTAGGCTCTTTGCTAGTAGCATAAGTCTAACTACAAGCTGCTTTATGTTAAACTGCTGATCAACAAAACGTCGTAGAATTACCAATGCCTCACAAACTTGAGTAGTTCCATCAAAAATCACTGATACTTGATTACACTAACCAATTCTTGATGATGAATAAATGGTACCAGCTGACGTAGATTCTGGGTGCTGGTGAGTCGAAATGCAGTTTCTTCGAAAACCTCACGAAAGCAGTTGATTTTATTGAAAAAGTTGTTACTACTTTAATCCAAACAGATTCAGGAAGGGTTTCTCCAACTGGATGGCACTTTATTATAGCTTTTAAGCATGTATATAGTATGTTTCTTTCTCTCTTATCTTTTGTTGCCAAACATTTTTTCCCAGTATCATGCTTTGACGACTGTAATAATACACTTTTTTGAGTGAAAGAGTCTCCCTGCATGCATTACAAAATAATTTCCCAAAATTTACACACAAACATTCCTTGGGGAACTCTGTGATGGGTCAATAGAGTTTGGCTCAGCGACTATAGCTCCCTTGGCCAGCTTTTTCCCGTTTGGAGGATTTGCTGTAATCTTCCTCTTTCTTGACAAATCAGAAGCTTTGGGGCACTTAAGTATGTCTAAAAGACTATACTCACTTCTTCTGGAACAATAGTTTCTTCTGATTCGGAGTTGGAGGCCAAGTCAGATTCATTATCTGCCATCTTTCACTCAGATTCAGAATACACAAGCAGGTGGCCTTGCATCATGTGATTCTCATGTGCATGGCAAGCAGGTGCCTGTGGTTTGTCAACTTGTCACTATGTGCAATATGTGGTCAGTCAACTTTGATTATGTGCAATACCTATGTGGTCTGTCAAAATCCGAAGCTACTCACTTATCACAGCTGCTATCCATATTCCTTGTGGTGTTGTCATTGTTAGACCCTATAAGATTCTCAAAATGTTCCTAGCATTGTGTGTTTATGTATGCCAAACATAGTTGTATTGTCAGGGGAGTTCTCCAGCTGTGCTTGAGAAGTAGTCCCTGAAGGCATCTCTCGTGGAAGCAGCAGATCATGAATACCTAAAGATAAATTGGACTTTATATAATGAACAAGGAACAAAGGGGGAAAAACTGTTGCTTCCAGCACGTGATAGGGACTCCATTCCAGTACATGGCTTCTCGTCGATGGTACAAATTGTTTGATCGTCCCATACGAAAGTTGAAAGACAGAGAGGTCCGCAAAATCATAGAGGATACTTCATGACAGAGAGACCTAGAATTTTTTTAGCACTATACTTGGGAGTTGCCTGTAGCAAGAAACCGGAGAGCGAGTGCCACCTTTCACCTGGGGAGATATCAGCTCTGATAGAGCTGTCATGACTCTGATAGGTCTGGTATGGACTAACCTATACATATAATTAGGTACCTTTATTAGGCATAATATATAAAAGCATATATACCTCAGCTAAAAGAGAGTCAAACTTCTCCCTAGACATCCTCAAATATCTGAAATGACTCTGGTTCAGACAGCCTCATATTTTGAAGGAGATTGTTATAATCTCCATGCTGCCTACAGCGAGTGAATATTGGGCGTACCCACATCCTTGCTCTTCCACTTTCTTAGCCTCCTACTAGTCAAGTAAGATCTTCACTGCACTGTCTTCTATCCATCTTTGTTGAGCACAGGTTCGAGGGTCAAAGGTCAATTGAATAAACATGCCGTGACAAGCAGAAAGTTGTTATGAAGAACTCTGAGGACACAACTGAGGGGGAGGCTCTTTGTGCTGCTTCAGGTCTCAGGGTAGTCAATCAGTTGTAAGTATAGCCAAGGGCATCACTCCAGACACGGGGAAGTAAATGAGATCATCCGGCGGTCCTTGGCAGCCATCAAGGTACCCTTGCACCTGGAGCCTCCGGGCTTGTCACGTTCTGATGGTAAGTGTCCGGATGGGGCTTCCGTCATTCCCTGGAAGAATGGGCGTATTTTGGTATGGGATTCTACAATTGTAGACACCTTCGCTCCCTCCTATGCCTCCTTGTCTTCTGATGGTCCTGGCTCGGTGTCAAGCAATGCTGAATACCGTAATTGGCTGTCTCCCATTATTTTGTGCCAATCGGGATCGAGACGGCTGGTTCATTTGGCAAGTCTGCAGGTCATTTCTTTTCGGATTTGGGTAACTGTCTCAAACGGGAAACGGATGATCCCAGCTCCTCCTTTTTCCTTTCCCAGAGGATTGCAGTAGCCGTTCAGCGAGGTAATATACTGCAGCTGTGCTGGGCACCAGCTTTAGTTGTAATGACGATTATTTTTTATAAGTAGTCTATTAAGATATATTGTTTTAATGTTTGTTTGTTTTTCTGTTTATTGGACATCGTATAAATTATTATTTGTATTTGTATTTAATTGCATAGAATATTTGGATTGGCAATTTAAAAAAAATTTAAAAAAAATTGTTGTTATTATTGTTATTTATTTTATTATTTATTTATTATTTTATTTATTATTTTAAATTTATTCTATTTTAATTTAATATTTGTTTAATTTTAATCGTTTTTTATTTGTTTAATATTTATATATTTTTTATTATTTTATTTATGTATTATATACTTATTAAGTAATTTTTTATTCATTTTTTTAATATTGTTTTTATTATTATTATTATTATTATTATTATTTTACATCCAGTGCATGTGATAGGCAAGTGTATATACTGGCACGGCTAGCCACTGGTATATATATAATATATAGCAGGATCACACGAGCCTTGGCGTCCTTATAAAGGCTAGAGCAAAACGTCGAGGGAATATAATTTGAAGTTGATTATTGAGAAGGTGATTATAATGTCAACTGAGAGTTCATTGAGAGTATATTTATTTAGCTGATTTTCTGGATGAATGTGTTGCAATATTTATAAAAAGGGTTCAGCTAAAATGCTCTTTAACTACATAGCTTCTTATAATCCTTTGCTCTCGCCTACTAATCTTCCTTGACTTGTAATTTTAATATAAATATTTTTATGCTTGGTGTTTATGTAGATGGCGGCATTGGATGTTCGCTGGAGGATTTTTGTCTTTTTTCCAGGAGGTGATTGCATTCCTCCCCTTGGTTTAGCCTTTCTCCTATATACAGTTTTCATGCATAATCTTCATCATCAACATGCGACCTGATCCTTCGGATTCCAACTACTTGCAATGAATTCAAGGAAGGGATGGTGCTTGCCCTCAAGGGTAACAATGGCTTTGGTGGTGTCTATAGCTACAGACCAAACTTTTACTGAGAGTTTGTAATGATTATTTGGGCACTACGTTTGATGATGATGATTGCACTTGAGACTTAATTAAGAATTGTGTCTGGCATGGCAGCTGTAGTAGCTACAATATGCATCTATGTAGTAGCCAAAATTTATATAAATATTCAACAAAGCTTAAAAATATAGCTATGTTGATTGAAAAAGTGTGACATTGTTAGATGACCCATTACCATCAAAAGTCTGGCTCTCCGACTGCACCAGCACAGAGGATGCGGCAGATCTGAGTGGTATGAATCGTCAACACAATAAATGCAAGCGACTCACTGACGACCCCTGCCAAATCATAGCCCAAGACAAAAATAATGTGCAATGACCTGCTTACTCACTGTGTCCCTTTTTCTCGATTAATCAACTCGCTCGACGTTTCACCTAGATGCTCTAGCCTTCAGGAATAATTTGGGAAGGGAAAGTAATTAGGTCCTTTTTCTTGGTTTTATCTTTGGGGGCAACAAGATGTAGCACTAGTGTGCTTAGGTTTAAGTACTTGAAGCATTTGTCTTCAAGTAGTGGAATGGACTTAACATAGGATCAGGCAGCATGCAGGGGAAAGGCCTGACAGTATCTCCTGCAGCAGCTCTCTGTGGCCTATGCAGAGGAAATGCTGCTTCAGTTTTTGGGGTTTGTGGAAGTTAAACTTGACTGTGTTTTAATATGAAGTTAGTTTTTACATCTTAATCTATTGTTTGTTTGTTATCAATTTAATAATCTTGAATAAATTGGATTTCTCACAGTAGCTACAATTTTTAACATCCTTACCACCAAGTTGTTGAATTTGTGAATGCATATATATATATATATAAACGTAAAATTATATGTATATTACATTATTATATAATATGTACAACAAACTAACAATTACTCTTTATAAATTTACTATAATATATACTAATAATAATATTAATGATAACAGTTACAAAAATATATAGCTACCAAAATAAAACTAATTAACAATAAAAAAATTAATAACTAAAAAGCTAACGACAAGTTCAACTCCCTACCAACAAAGCAGACAAGGCATTCCCCCCACTGGACTGCCACTGAGAGACGCTGAAGGAGGTCAGCATGGGCATTCACCTCCCCAGTTCTTTGCCTTATCCTGAGGCTGAGCTCCTTCACGAAAGCTATTTCCTATGGCCCTCAGACACAAAAAAATGACAAGGATCTAGTCTGACATACTTGGCCACTTTTTTTCCCTCAGCCATAGCAGACAGCTCCAGCAGTATCACTGTTGCACCCCAATATGACTGTGAAAACATATCTGGACAGGTTGTATCCCACACCAGTTGCTTGCCATTCTTCCGTGGCACCATGATTACCCATCAGGCCTTTTCCCATCAGAACATAAGAGACCCGATGGTTCCATCCTGGAAGGGGCACCTGTAGATGACAATGCCCAGAAGAGGATGTCGTTCATGATGGTATGAAAGTAGAAACGTCCTTCGCTCCTCTTGCAGCTAAGACCGTACGTGGCAAAGTAATCCACTTCTGCTCCACATACTGGCAGTTATGAGGGCGACACAAGTGGAGCCCAAGAGGAGACCCACGGCAACCCTGATGGTATTGTCGTCCATCCTCGAACTCGGGGACGAGATAGGGAGCTATGCACCGGATTCTTTTATTGAAACAGCCAAAAGCTGGGCTCAAGCCAAATCGCCAGGTGCATTGTGCAACAAAGATTCCACAGACTTTGACACCCTGCACATACCCCAGGATTTCTGGAAGCCCGCTGCATGACCAGATGGTGGGGAATTACCATGATCCATAGACCATGCTGAAAAAGCATCATCCCAAAAGGGTCAGGAAGTGAAAACAAGTGAGGTGGCAGGATGGCTTGGACAGGTCATGAGTGGCAGCAGCTGAGGCCAAGAAGGCAGAGGGAGTAATGCGTTGCACTCCTGATTCCATGACCCCCTACACCAATAGGGAGAGTGGCTGCAAACAAGAACGGACATCCTCAGAGAAATTAATTTTAGAGATACCACTCACAATTGACTTGAGACTCACATCATAATCTATCAGGGAAGGAGAGAGAAAACATGGAGAAATCCTGAGGGAGAAGCTTAGGAATAGAAAATGAATTACGCAGCAGGATTAAGGCATCCTGAGAAGAAATGAATCTGACGCCAGTCCTCCATGACCTCAAGGGCACTGATTTTCTGAGAACAATTGAGACAGAATCCACGCTACCTAGCAGAGAACCCAGGAGACGGGCATCAGAGGGAACAACCACATGAGCTCTTGAGAGAGAGCATAAGTTGATTCTTTTGGAAACTGCATCATGGCAAAAGATCTCAGACTGGTCGTTGTTCACCCAATCTCATCAGTTTGTTTGATGAGCTAAAGATCATGAATTATAATATCTTCTGTTGAGCCCCCCAGAGTGATGTCATCTAGAACATTACACACAACTCCGATGACAACTGAGTGCAGTTATGATGGAGGAAAGACAGAAAAGGAGAGGGCAAAGAGGATCTCCCTGCTGCACCCCTTCTGCTGATGGCAAGGACTTGTCATCCCAGAACAAGGAGGATGGTGAAGAGTATACAGAATGAACAAAAGGGTAGATTACAGGTGCTAAGGTATAGACAGCTTCCAGCATCTTGTCTCTGTGTACGGAATTGAAAGCGTTTGTGATGTCAAGCTTTACTACTGCATGTTTAGACCATAGTAGGGAGTTCTGAGGATCAGGCATAACGCCAGCATAATTGGGAACATAACTTTGATCTTTGTACCTATAATTATTATGAGTAGCTAGCTATGTTGATATAATATGTTGGTCTTATCATAGTAAATGACTCATTACAAGGTTCTGCATCCAGATAGTCTTTCTCAACGAACTATTAGTTGACATAATAAAATCACAATGACTCTCTCAATTATCAATTTGAATTTTTACTCTCAACATTTCATGCTCTGCCTTCATCAGGAATTATGAGATACTAGACTTATGTGAGCATGCTATACTGGTAGCTAGCTATTCACCACGTGATACAAACCACGCATACTTCAGGTATCAATACGTGAGAAAAAGGGAATACCAATGGGCTCTCCAGTATCTCCAGTAGGTACTCACAACTGCCCCCTTGAAGCCAAGGTTTTGGAAGAAATATGTGGATGATATGTGAAGGGAAGAGAACAGGAGTTGTTGGATCATCTGAACAACATCAGGCCACCCATAAAGTTTTCCATGGAGCTTGAAGTGGATGGATCGTTGACTTTTCTTGATTGCCACCTACACAAAGCAAGATGGAAACTAACTGCAACAGTTTACAGAAAACCCATGTGCACCAACCGGTACCTTGATTATAGATCACATCATCCTCCATGTCAGAAAAGGAATTGTGAAGAACTTGTATGATAGAGCCAGGAGAGTAGTGCCTGACAAGGAGGACTCATGGAAAGAAGAACATCATTTGAATAGAGTATTTATAGAGAATGGTTATCCACAAGCCTTCATCAACCTTTCCTCTGTTAAATGCAGAAATGAAGATAAGTGCACCAATTCAAGAAATCAGGCATCTGAAAACAAGGATCCAATGGGGACACACACTGGACCAATACCACACTGTGTTACCTGGGCGAGCATCACACTGGGTTGATGCAGGTTGAAGTAGGTTGACGATAGCTTTATGGGAGTACACACTTGACCAACACCACACTGGGTAGAAGCAGGTTGACAATAGGGCATATACTATACCAAAATCACACTGGATTGAGGCTAGGTTGACAATAGGACACACACTGGACCAACATCAAACTGGTTGCAGTAGGTTCAAAATAGATCTGTGGGAACACACTGGACCAACACCATACTGGGTTAAGGCAGGTTGAAGTAGGTTAAAAATAGCTCTATGGGAACACACACTGGACCAACACCAGACTTGGTTAAGGCATGTTGAAGTAGATTAAAAATAACTGTATGGGGACACACACTGGACCAACACAACACTGGATAGAGGCAGATGGGGGTCCACTACCCAAAAAAAACTTTGGGTTTTTTTTTTGGTTTTCCCCCCAAAATATGATGACAGTACATGCAAGATGCTGCCTTCCAAATTGGAGAATATTTGGATGCTCCATTCTGCACTTATACTAACTTGAGTACTCCCGATTTGCGAAGAAGATGCTTCACATAATAGTGAGTTTCAATGGCCGCGGAGAGACTGACAAGGGAAGCAAACCAGTAATTCTGGTCATCCCCCTAGGAAGCGGCCTATATAGGACAGACCAAACTTCCCCTCCCTATTCTTGGCATGTATATGTATATCACTTTTGGTGTTTATGGTCAGTTCAACCATTGAAATACTATACTAGTCCCTGTCCCGAAAAAGGTGTTTTTTTGGCCAAGGACGGTTCTCCCTACTTCATATTTGGAGTAATCAGGAAAAAATATATAGATTCGGTTTCCTCGCTACAAGATGACATTCTCTGTTTTTTAATTTTAAGCAAGTATATATGATGTCAACAGGTACAAAAAAACAATGAAAATGCTACCAAGATATTGCAATTGTTTTTAAAGTCCATGATCACACTATTTTAAAAAAACTCAATGTTACATTGTGTTTCATACTTTGTAATTTCCCCTGTGGTAAGTTGTGAAATTCCAAAGTAAATTTGTCTCCAAATATGACCGTCCTCGTGAAATCTAAAATGTTTACTAAGACCGGATCAGTTGTAGCTGGGTATATAGTTGGCACAGCACCAGAAGGTAGGTCTGTACAGTATAGGTACACATCATACAAGATTTCAAATAAAAATTCTTAAGCAGAGAGAAGTTGTGGGTTTTTTTGTTTTTTGTTTTTTTGGGTAGTGGACCCCCTTAAAGTAGTTTGACAATAGCTCTATGTGGCCCACACAATGGTGTGTTGAGGTAGGTTGACCATAGCTCTATGGGGACACACATCAGACTAACACAACATTAGGTTGAGGCGAGTTGAAGTAGGTTGAACAATAGCTCTATGTGGACACACAATGGACTGTTACAATCACATTCTCAATAATCATTGTATTCACTCTGACATTTCGGCTCTAGCCTTCTCTTGTGAGCCTGCTATAGTCTGGTAGCTAGCTATGCCAGTACACACTCCTGTGCACCGGATGTAATAATAATAATAAATAAAATAATAAAATATCAATTAAATAAACAAATAAATTTAAATATATATAATATATAAATTTAAATAAATTTAAATTTAAATTAATAATAACAATAATGATTAATAATAATTAATTATATAATAATAATGATGATGATGATGATGATGATGATGATGATGATGATATGATGATGATGATGATATGATGATGATGATGATCTGATGATGATGATGATATGATGATGATGATGATATGATGATGATATGATGATGATGATGATATGATGATGATGATATGATGATGATGATATGATGATGATGATGATATGATGATGATGATGATATGATGATGATGATGATATGATGATGATGATATGATGATGATATGATGATGATGATGATATGATGATGATGATGATGATATGATGATGATGATCTGATGATGATGATGATCTGATGATGATGATCTGATGATGATGATGATGATGATGATGATCTGATGATGATGATGATCTGATGATGATGATGATCTGATGATGATGATGATCTGATGATGATGATGATCTGATGATGATGATGATCTGATGATGATGATCTGATGATGATGATGATCTGATGATGATGATGATCTGATGATGATGATGATCTGATGATGATGATGATCTGATGATGATGATGATCTGATGATGATGATGATCTGATGATGATGATGATCTGATGATGATGATGATCTGATGATGATGATGATCTGATGATGATGATGATCTGATGATGATGATGATCTGATGATGATGATATGATGATGAGGATATGATGATGATGATGATATAATGATGATGATGATATGATGATGATGATGATATGATGATGATGATGATGATGATGATGATGATGATGATGATGATGATGATAATAATAATAACAATAACAACAATAACAATAACAATAACAATAACAACAATAACAACAAAATAATAATAATAAATTTAAAAAATTTAAATCATTTTCCCCCCATTTTTTTATTTTTATTTATTTTAATATTTTTTATTCTTTTTTGCATGGACACAGCTGAAGATCTGATTCAATACTGATTTATGCAGAATTAATGATGTCAATGTCTGATTTTTAACCCACACACTTGACCACGTACTGATGTTTTAGCACCTAATGAAAACACTCCTATTGTAAAGTAGTGTAAAGTATGGCTTCATCGAGCCACACAACTTTCCCATCAGGAGAATTCAGGCACATAGGTGTTTGACTGCATGTAACTTTGGTATGGTTATACTTTTTGTACCTAAAGAGAGCACAGCTATCTTCTGAGGGCTATATATCAAGTTCATAGAGTGAAGTGTGCAGAATCTAGCAGCACTAAATTCGTAATTACATCATCCCCCAACTTGAAGGCTTCAGTAAAGTACTTATTAGAAGGTAGTTGTGAGTGCCTGACTGACAACTGTAAAGAGAGTTTGTGCTTCTGGTGAAAGGTGGCCTGCCATTGTTATGGAAACTCTGAAGGCCTGTCAGACAGGAAACTGTACTGCAGTTACTAGGCAACATTGAAATCCATGCAAGAAATATATTTTCTCCCTTTGCACTGGAGTAAAGAGTAGGGGGGGGTCCAATCAAAATGAGATGGGTTGCTCCTTGTACCCCACATGCATAGCAATAAATCAGTTTCGTTTAAATTTACACCACAGGCATGGCCACAGGATTTTGCAGTATGCTAAGTCTTAATTATCATTTATGCTTATCGAAGTAGTAACATTTAGCTGAGCATAAATCACAATAGCTATCTAAGAATTCAAATGCTTAGCTAAGCATCTTTAGATAAAGTGTTAGGTGCTTCATCAACATTCTGAACGGCTGTTTTTCTTATCTATATTATAGAGCACATGCATTATCAGCCATTTCACTTCAGTTTTGTCCAGTTGTAGCTAGAACTTCATCCATCCTCTCTGACAATCAATTGCTTGGCCTCCATTGTTTTTGCTATCTCAGTGGCATTAAAGAAGTCTTCGACTTTTTCTCTCTCCAGGTAACTTCTGTAGGCTGATGCTCTCAATGAAATATTCCATGCATAAATGTGGACATCCTACACCTTATAGCTCATGTCAGTCCATCTTTGGAAGCAACGTAATTCCCAATTTGCAAGCGCAAAGCCAGTTGCCAGTTCAACTGTACAAGATGACAGTGACTCACTTGATGACACTGTCACTGAAGACAGTGCAAGTGCCAAGGAGAAGTTACCACTTGCAGCTAACTCTGTGCCATCCAGTGTTGCTTGTTCCCGGTGCTCATTCACAAACACCTAACTGGCTCACTTGATCTAGTCTGTGTGGCCAAAGAATTTGTGTATTGGAAAATACCCAATGCCTGAACATAAAGGTTTTAGTTGTAGATTTGGTTAACTGCTAAATGGTCCATTTGACTTGTTGACACAGCCAACGAGTGGAGAAACATCCTAGCAGAATTTTCCTCCATCCTTACACCTGGTGGAACACCATATTATCACCTCGGGACCACCGGTACACTCACGTGCACGCCGCCTCTTCCCTGACAAATTGGCAATCGCCAAGGCTGAGTTCACAGCAATGGAAGAAGCTGGCATCATTCGACACTCATGCAGCCCATGGGCTTCCCCTCTGCATCTCACACCAAAACCAAACAGTGGTTGGCGGCCCTGTTGGGATTTCCGTAGACTTAATGGCTGCTCTAGAGATGACAGCTATCCTGTTCCTCATGTCCAGGACTTTAACTTTAATCTTGAGGGATGCTCTATCTTCAGCAAGATTGACCTGGGCAAAGGATATCACCAGATCCCAGTAACACCAAAGGACGTCTGCAAAACAGCTGTAATCACTCAATTCGGACTCGACGAATTTCTCCACATGCCTTTCGGTCGGTCCAATGCTGGGCAACCCTTCCAGAGGCATGGGCCACATCCTACGTGACGTAGCCAGGGGGGTAGGAAGATCATTTGAGGTGGGGGTGCTACAATTTATCTGTCCCATTTTAGATTGATTATGTATGTTCATGTAATGATATTGTGGGGGGAAAAGTATTTATAAAATAGAAGGTATGCAGATTCTTATCTTAATCACAAAACATTTCAAAGTAATTTACTCATCTTTGATTGGTGGAAATAAATGCCTTAGCAAGTTTACACAAGTCAAGTTTGTCAGTTCTATTATTGTGAATGTACAAATTGTTCAGCCTACAATTATTTAGTCATTGTGCTTCTAAGATATGTTTTAAGCCTTCGCGTATAAGAAAAATACCTTTCTGCAGTTGCACTTGTTACAGGAAAAGTGAAGTCGATTCTCAGCAATTTATCAATTTCTGTTAGCATTCCCTTGAAAGCATTGCTAGTGTCTATTGCATCTGCAATAGTTCGAATATTTGTCACTTTCTTTATGGAAACAGAGTCACTAGATTCAGCTGTTCTAATCATCCAGAAGCATTGAGAGGTGGGTATTCAGACAAGTGCAGTTAATATCAGTTTCTTGAAACACTACTGATATCAAATGTTTCACCATTTATTAACAACTTCTCAATATATGTAATAGTTTTAAGGTCTGGCTGATCAAATCAATGCTCTATCTCTCCAGCTACGACTTCAAGCACCTCAAAATAGGCACGTCGATAATGGTCTTTTGGGCTATGGTATTGATGAGGACTTGAGCCATCATCATATCTTTTAGGCATTTTACGATAACGTGGCAGAGTTGGTTCTTCTGTTAGACAGCTTGATTGTTTTTTAACTTCATCATAAAATAGGCTGAATTTATCTTCAATCCTGAGAAATCTCATTCGAGAAATGAGTAAATCTGCTCCACGAGTTGCTTCCTGAATAGTTATGTTTTTGGCTTGTAAGTTAGATGAAAACTGTTCTGATGATGAGAACACTAGTACACCAAGTTTTAAAACAAAAACGATTCCAGCTTCTTCAGCTGTCCACATCCTTTGGCAGCATATTCGTCACTTCCTTGCTGGATCTCATTTAAAGCAATTTGTAGTTAATCAGTATACTCTCGAGGGAGCCAGTTCTTACAGTCCATCTTGTGGGACACAATGTTCTAAGTGATGGTGATAAAGTTTCTCTACCACTTTCGATGGATACTTCTTTTCTCAAATTATCAAAAAGATCAAGTCGTTTTGGGGAGAACTTGATCAGTCAAATACAACTTCCATTACATTGTGTAGTAAAGCACATTTCTTTGAGGCTTCCTGAACACATAAATTCAAACTGTGTGACAAACAGTGGACATATAGAGCTTGACTTGCTTCTTTCTTGATAAGTGCTTGTACTCCATTGCGAACTCCACTCATATTAGATGCTCCATCAAATGCTTGTCCTCTACATAGAGTGATCGGTAAAGAGCATCAAATTTGATAACACTAAACAAAGTATAAGCTCTAGTGTTTTCCAATTGGACTAGACAGAGTGAGTCTTCATGAATCATGTAATTACGATCGACCCATCGAATCAATATGCTGATTTGTTTATTATGAGAAACATCTGAAGCTTCATCAGCAATTATACTAAACCAATTTGCAGCCCTGATCTGTTCAAGCAGTCCTCGAAGAACTTGTTGACCCATTAGGGCAATTATTTCATTAACGATAGTTGGAGATGTATAATCGCTCTTTGATATCCATTCTTTTAAGTGTGGATCATCCTCAGCTCGAAGAAGCAGCAATTGATGGAGATTACCCTGAATATCATTTTTGTGGCCACGCAAAGGCAGTCCTTGTCTTGCTAAGAATTTTATACTGCTAATGACCTTCATTAACATGTCCCTGTGAAGTGACTGAGCAGAAGCATGTTGTTCATTCAGCCTTGTTGAAATAGGAATAGATGTGGTAGTAGCAATTTTTGCTACAGCTTCTTTGTGAGTGTTGCTTTTCTCATGTTTTTCAAAGCTTTGCCCCACTATCCTAATCCATAATTAATAAACGTAGATTTTGGTGATGATTTACTAAAAACCAGCAAATTTAGCTTCTTAACATGCAGGCATATTGAGCAGAAGACCTTGTATTTGGTGGTGCACACACTTATCCAAGGATACTTAGTAAACCACCCAGGTTGTATCTTTCTTGAATAACTTAAAAAGTGTGCCTTGTCTTTGACTACAGTGGCTAGTCCGGGATTCAGAGAGATCCAGTGGATGATAGGGAACAGCTACATCTGAACAACAAGGACATTCACATGGAGCAGACTCTTCCAATTGCACTTCTTGGCAGTGAGGTTCTCAACTTCATGGCCCTGGAGCTCCTTATCTGTTTCATTGCTCAGTAAATTCTGACTGTTGTCCACATGAATATTTTGATCTTCATTAACCAGAATGCACAGGTGGTTTGAGAGTCAGCTGAACTTAAACCAACTGTGAAGAAAGAGGTCAGCTTCTTCTGAGACATAGCCATGCTCACTACTATGCACTGAACTGACACCTGCTTTTCTGTCACATGACAATGATGTCACTGACCAATGACTTACACCTCATTGCTAAGTATAAACATGCTAAAAATAACTTACAGCCTCAGGTGATTTGTTACTAAAATAACTAAGACGTCACAGATTTCTTAGTGCTTTCAAAAAGAAGGGGTGCTACAGCACCCTTTGCACCCCCCACCCCCCCCCCCCCTTCCTACCCCCCTGCGTACCATGTGCCTGTCTACCTGGATGACATCTTAGTAGCCAGCAAAACAACTTTACAGCACCAGGACGACTTACGTCAAGTCTTCCATATATTAACAGATAACAGCCTAGTGATTAACCCGCACAAATGTGAATTTGGCCAACCATCGCTCACCTTTTGTAGGATACACCATTACTGCCGATAGAATTACACCCCCCTCAACAAGAGTCAATACCATCTGAGAATTACCCATGCCATCTACAGTCAAGCAGTTACAGAAATTCCTGGGGGAGCAATCAACTATTACCATCATTTTTTGCCAGAAACAGCATCAGTCCTACACCCACTCTATGAAGTGCTTCATGGTGGACCAAAGAAGTTTCAGTGGGGAAAAGAACAAGCAAGAGCCTTTTCCAAGGCAAAAGAGATTCTTGCCAATGCTACTATCCTTGCTCATCCACATGCAACCGCCTTCACCTCTGTAGCCACATATGCATCTGACACTGTGCTGTTGGAGCCAGCCTTGAACAGTGATCAATGGTCACTGGAAGCCACTGGCATTCTTCTCATGGAAATTATCCGCAGCTGAGCACAAATACTCTGCTTTGATCGCGAATTACTGGCTATATATCTTGCAGTGAAACATTTCCGGTATTTCATTGAGGGTCGTTCTTTCACAATTTTTACTGACCACTAACCCCTTGTCTCAGTAATGGCAACAGCAGCTGACAGGTCCCCCAGGCAGTCTCATCACATCTCCTTCATTGCCGAGTTCTCTACAGACATCTGACACCATGCAGGAAAAGACAATGTAGTAGCAGATGCCTTGTCCCGTGTTTGCACAGAGATCAATGCTGTGATTTCATCCCCTATCAACTTCCCAGAAATGGCCTCTGAACATAGATGGTGAGGCGACAGCATACCGTCACAAGCAAGACACCGGAATACACCTATCAGATATTCAACTTGAAAGGACAACCTTACTCTGTAACACCAGCCAGTGCAGACCCAGACAGTTTGTACCTGCAACATGGAGACACAGAATCGTTGACGCTATCCATGGTATCTCACACCCCTCTGGAACAACCACACGTAAACTCATAGCAGCAAGATTTGTATGGCCAAAGATGAGTAAAGACATTATCAGGTGGTGCAAGGCAAGGGCGTAGGAAGCGGTGCGACCGGTGAGGCCATGGCCTTACCACTTTCTGAGAGAGTGGCCAAGGAATTGGTGGCAAAATCCAGGTGATCAATATTACCTAATGGCGTGGTGAACCTTTACCTTCCAATGATTGGGAAGGTAAAGGGTTGACTACTAGCCTGAGCCTAAAGCATGCTCGCTAATAGTTTGTGCAGCTAGCCTGCTGAAAGTCACTTAGTGTTAGCGAAGTCATCATCGAGATGACATGTCACTCTCCAAGGACTTACCCATTCCCTCTATTGGTGAGAAGCCACATCAACCATCTTTCAAGCGTGATTTTGGGGAAAAGAATCTTGTTAAAAGATCTTTCCAGCCACAATGGTTTACACGCTGGACATGGCTTCATTATGATGAGGGCCATGATTCAGTCTTCTGTTATATTTGTGTGAAGGCTTACAAAGAAAAACGGCTTTTTTCTGTCGCAACTATTGAGACTGCATATATATATCAACTGGATATACGAACTGGAAGGATGCTTCTCTAAGATTTTCTGCCCATGAAGCTAGCAATTGTCATAAGGATGCTATTTTGAGAGTCATTACTCTCTCCCAGTCATGCCCGAAAATTGGTGAGAGTCTTTCCTCCCTTCATGCTCGGGAAATGAAGGAAAATCAGCAGTGCTTACTCAAATTTCTATCTAATGTTGTGTTCTTGGCTAGACAATCTTTGCCACTGCGTGGTCATGGCGATGAATCTGACTCCGACTTTATTCAATTCTTTAGGCTTCGTGGATATGATGACAAAAGAGGCTAAAGCGCAGAGCAAATAAATACACCTCTGCTGAAATCCAAAACGAGATGCTAAAAGTCATGGCTCTGAAGGTTCTTCGTAAAATAGCAGCCTCCCTGCATGCAGCTCCATTCTACACTATCATGGCAGATGAGACTGCAGATGTGAGCAACCAAGAGCAAGACTTCAATGGTCAGTTATTGAAAACCCAACTTGAAATTCTATCAACAATTTTCTGCTCAGATGAGGTTGTACTATTAAATGATGTCATTGACCATTTAAAGACCGCTTCACCTGCTGAACATGAATTGCTATCTGAAGTTTGTAAATTGCTAATGTTACTTTTAGTTATGCCGGCATCAAATGCTGTTAGTGAGAGATTCTTCAGTGCTTTAAGGAGAATAAAATCATATTTGAGGTCCACCATGACTGAAGTCCGATTAAATCATCTCATGATTTAGCACATACACGACTGATAGGTTGGACTTAATTTCAGTTGCCAATGATTTTGTTTCTGAAAGTGAACATCGCTTATCAATTTTTGGCACATTCAAACCCAGTGACCTATAGAACTCAATCACTATGAATTAATAATTCTATCAATCTTTTACTGTTCCTAATTTAACACAATTATTTGGCACTAATTTAATTTTTTAAGAAAAGAATACCACACACAACTATAAATTATATAATACATTATTATTATACACAGTTGGTAAGAGAGAAAATAATTTCAGTTGACTTGATGCTGATGTGTCTAGGTTGATGGCTCTTTTGAATTGCAAGGGGTGAGGAGTTCTTACACAGTGATATGACACCAGCAATTTATAATAAGAAATGGTAATACTTTTTTGGTTATGATTATTATATATAATTACAATTAAGTACATACAATATATACCTCCCTTTACTCACTCCCAAACTGGAACTACAACCATCAGAGTTTGGACCATTGCTTCGAATGGCCTTACCACTTTAAAATTGCTTCCTACGCCCTTGCAAGGAGTGCCTCGACTGCCAATCATCTAAGGTCCATCGTCATGTCCACACCCCACTTCAAGACATGACAGAACCTTTGATGCCCTTCATGTCGACATTGTTGGACACTTCCTACATTGGGTGGATTCTCTTACCGATCAATGGATTCACTAGATGGGTGGAAGCTATTCCAATGTCCGATTCAACTACACCGTCATGTGCACGTGCACTTTTCAACACCTGGATCTCATGTTTTGGAGTACCATCGAACATCATGTCCGACCGATGCCCTCAGTTTACATCCACCTTGTGGGCACAACTGAATCAGCTAATGGGAACCAACCATGTGACCACTACCGCATACCACCCCCAGTCTAACGGAATGGTGGAGAGATTCCATCGTCAGCTCAAGGCATCTCTGATGTCGAGACTTGGAAATTCCCCAGCATGTAGACGATGAGTTACCAGTAGTTCTCCTTGGTATTCGAACAGCAGTCAAGGAAGACAGTAACAGCTCAGCTGCAGAACTGGTCACGGGATGACTCTTCGTCTCCCAGGAGAGTTCTTCGAGAAGTCAGATGACACTGACTATCGCACACATGCATTTCCTCCCATCCTGAGAGCGGCAATGGATAACCTACATTCTCTCCCAGGAAGTCGACATGGCACTCGACCCTCTGACATTCCACAAGCTCTGACCGGTGTGAGTTTGTCTGGGTCCGCAGGCATTCCCACCGGAAACCGTTACAGCGACCATATACTAGGTGTTAAACAAATTAGACAAGTTCTTTACGCTCGCATTGGGAAACAAGATTGAGAATGTCTCCATTGATCGCCTTAAACCTGCACATCAGGAGAACCTTGGTGTGTCTCGGGAACTACCCACACCCTCGACCCTTCGCTCTGAGGCTTCAAAATTTCAACCAGCAACAAGGTCACATTCCCCTACACGTCGTTTACCAATAAACATCCAATCTACATATCCGGTCTACCATATTCAGCCACCACTGACGCTATCTTCTAACGTGGTGTCGACCACTGGGGGGGGGGGGGGGGGGGGGAGTCCTGGCGAATCTGGAATCTGTTGGCAGCCCTTCTGATGACCACATACCAGGTGGAAGTGATGTCAGGAGAACGAACTATATATAGAACAAAGTCATGTGATTAATTAGGTCGTTCTGGTCGATGATATTGAGGTTGTCTCCTTTGTTGTGTGAATTATAAAGTTAGTCTCGTAAACGTTTTACCCCGACCATGGTAATTTCTAAAATAAAGTTTGTATAAAGTTTGCTTTCTCCTATATTTTTTTTAATGTGACTGAGCTTCCACATGAATCTGCCCCTCCTGCCTCCCCCTTCCATCACTTTGCAGCCCACAAAGTGCAGCCCCCTTACCAAAATAATCTTCCTACCCCACTGATGCTATGTGATGTGGCACAATGTGCTAGAGCATTGTGAATCCCCACCTTTAGGCTAGACCACATTCTGTGCGGCACCAACTTGCAGGCATACAAGCAACCCAGCAGTTCAATGAATACACTCAGATGGTCAATGAATAAGCTCAGCATTTCAATGAATACTGTTCGATGGGTCCACTGCAGGAGATTTCAAGGAGAAAGAAGTAAAGCTAGTTTGAGGTAGCTAGGCCATCCAGGGCACTTCCAGAAGCTTGCTCCCCTCACATACACACACACATGCTCACATGTATGTGCATGCAGATAAACATACACAGATAGACACTACAACAGAGACACATGCATGTACATGTAGATAAACATGCTACATGAAGATGCGCATGCACACACACACACAAACTGCCTTCCAACCACTAGCACCGAGAATGCCATAGCAACACTACTGCTACCATGCTGGGAATTAGAAGCTGCAGCCACCGACACACGTTATCTAGCATTAATAGGTTAGGCAGGCCACAGGGAGAGGGACAGGTGTCTTCAGTTCCTCTGACCCCACATTTGGTGTACTTTAGTGATGACAGGCTTAATAAAATAATGATAATAATGATATTAATAATAATAGTAGTAGTAGTAACTAGGACATGCACATTCATGCACGTATGTGGTCAAGAGGGAGGCTTTGAAGGGACGGAATAAAGATACACCAGGGAAATGGTGCTTCCATCAACTGACCAAGTGCCTAACCTGGTGGCTGCACTAACCAGGGTGGCTGCACTAACCAAGGTGGCTGCACTAACCAGGGTGGCTGCACTAACCAGGGTGGCTGCACTAACCAGGGTGGCTGCACTAATCAGGGTGGCTGCACTAACCAAGGTGGCTGTACTAACCAGGGTGGCTGCATTAACCAGTGTGGCTGCACTAACTAGGGTGGCTGCACTAACCAGGGTGGCTGCACTAACCAGGGTGGATGCACTAACCAGGGTGGCTGCACTAACCAGGGTGGCTGCACTAACCAGGGTGGCTGCACTAACCAGGGTGGATGCACTAACCAGGGTGGCTGCACTAACCAGGGTGGATGCACTAACCAAGGTGGCTGCACTAACCAGGGTGGCTGCACTAACCAGGGTGGTGCACTAACCAGGGTGGCTGCACTAACCAGGGTGGCTGCACTAACCAGGGAGGCTGCACTAACCAGGGAGGCTGCACTAACCAGGGTGGCTGTACTAACCAGGGTGGCTGCACTAACCAGGGTGGCTGCACTAACCAGGGTTGCTGCATTAACCAAGGTGGCTGTACTAACTAGGGTGTCTGCACTAACCAGGGTGGCTGCACTAACCAGGGTGGCTGCACTAACCAGGTGGTGGATGTGTACATGTATCTATATGGCCAACGCTCTGTGATCATGTTCTTGCGAGAAGGGAGAGCTCGCAACCTCAAGTGGAGCAGGGTGACAAGATGTCCTCACCTAGGGGGAGAACAATGACCACCAACAAGACAGGGCCACATACCAGCCACATGTGCACATATCACACACCACACCACACACACACACACTGTGTGTGTCAACAACAAACATGCCATCAAACAAGGACATGTAAGCTAGTGCCACAGTGCACACACCCAAGGGCCGCCATCACTAACCACACCCACCCACAGTGCAACCTCCAACTGAAACCTACATGTATATATAGCACCTGTTAAAATATGAAAACCTAAGCTTACAGTTAGACTAAACAAAACATGCATTGTATACACAGACACAAAAATTCTTGCACATCAACTGTAGTGCAGCCATAGCAACAAGTGTTGCATACTTGGCTCATACAAATAAATATATATACTCATTATTATTCAGTGGAGTAGAAAGGGGGAAAATATTGGGGGGCTGAGCAAATAGAGATACCATATATATATGTAGCAGTTTTCACCATTAGAATAGGAGTAGTAGAGCTTGTTACACACAATATGAACAATCATGATATTATATGTATATATATATATATATATAATACATAGCTACTATGTGAATCATCGGTTTAGTCATCATAAGCAAATACTTTATCCCCAAATTGTCCTAGATAAAATAATGAGCTAAAAATACAGTCACAGTGTGTAATACAATAATACAGTAGCTAATTATGTGTAGTGTAATTTTCCCGTTCAATTAATATTTACTGGCAAAGTCTTGGGAATACTAATGGTTTGGGAGGGACAACTCTCCCTACCTCCCTTCATTCCAACTTGTGTATTTCTAGGCATAAAGATAGCTGTTGTTATGAAACTGAACGTAATAATAAACGCACATAAATAGATTAACCCGTCTATTTTGTCACACTGTCTATCAACACAATGTGTGTGTGGGTGTTGTCAATTTTGGCATGATCTGCATTAGTGGGTGGGTGCTTATGTCCTGAATTAGTGGGTGGGTCCTTATGTCCTGGGTTAGTGGGCGGGTGCTTATGTCCTGGATTGGTGTTGGTAAACATTTAGAGGAGTAGCCAAAAAAATTAGGAAGAATAGTCACCCGGGCCGGAACCTTCTGAAGAATAGTCAACCGCCTTCTGAAGAATAGTCATCCGAACATGACTGGTAGCCCTAGCCCTAGCCCTAGCCCTAGCCCTGGAATCTTCTGAAGAATAGTCAACCATGGGATCTTCTGAAGAATAGTCACCCGGGCCGCGCTCTGGTGACTATTCTTCAATTGAACCAAAGATTATATTCTTTAGCAATAGTACTCAATTAGAAATGACATGTCCAAAATAGTTAATCTGCTTTTCAATAAATTCCTTCATGATGCCATGCATGTTGAGGCTATCAGTTCTGTCCCGATGTATGTGGAGCAGCATACAATGATTTACACGTTGCTGACATTGTTTAATTCGCTTAAGAGATGAAAAACTTCGCTCAGCTGAAGCAGCCCTGACATTATAGCTGTAATAAATGTTTTTAAGCTAGGCTGCATGTTGAATACATCACAAATTGTTTGGATTCGTGTGACTTCCTTAAAAGAAATTCCATCCAAAGTGATAGACTTGATAGCATCTGGAAGGAGCTGAAGGTAAAGCCTTAACTTTTGCATGTAAATATCTTTGGTAAATATCAACAATTTCTTCAGACAGTGTGACTTGTTTGCCATTTGCACTATCAACCAGCAGTCTCTCGACACTTCTCACAAAGAGGAAATTCTGTTGCTTAATCAAGATAGCCTTTTATGCCATCGATAACTTTAAAATACTCTACATATAGATCCAAAATGTATGCTCATCTGACCCATCATTTAATCTCCTTGGAACTTGACGTTGCCTTGGCAATATTGGTTCTTCACACTTCTCTCTAGCATCTTCTTTGACGGACTCAAAACAAATTCTTGAACATTTCATCATCTCTGTACTTGGTTAGAGCTTGAATGGTTACATTAACTGCAGCAAAGCAATCTTCAACACTAGCATTCACTCCTTGGAGTGTAACTGACAACTGTTCTGTGATACTAAAGATTAGTACAGAAAGCTTTAAGCCAAAGTAGGTTCGATATTTGTCCACGAGTGCTACTATGCCACTAGCTTACCTAGAGCAGTCATCTGAACCATGCGAGGATGCTTCCAGTGTATAGCAAAATTTAAGGCTTCCTTTATACACTTGCTATTTCTGGCAATATCTTGCAGGCACAAGTTCACACAATGAGCAAGACAGTCAACAGAAATAGCAGATATATTTTTATCTTCAAATCATTTGGCAACACTACTAACATGACCCTGAAAATTTCTTGCCCCATCATATCCCTGACCCTGGCAATATTCAAACGGAATGCTTAAAGAAACTAAGCAATCTTTCAGTGATAGGAAGATACATTCAGCTGTAGTAGCATCAAATTTAATGAGGCCAAAAAAATCTTCAGTATTATCATAATTTTCTGACACCCTTAACAGAACAACCAGCTGTTCATGATTGGAGATATCCTTTGTTTCATCAACTAAGAGTGAAAACCACCGCTGAGAAAGTAAATTGCCAATCATTGAATGTAATACTTTACGAGCCATTAGCTGGATCATTTCGTTGATTATTTCTAGAGACTGATAATTTTGGGTTTCTACCAAAATGCTTGAGAATAACAGTCAAGTTAGAGCCACCAACATGGTCATTTCTGACAGAAATACCTTGTCGCAATAAATATTGCAAAGCAGAAAACTGCTTTATCAGACTATGTCTCCTACTAATTTGGATAGTGTCAGCTTGACTCTGAAGAATTTCAGATTCAGGTGTAGACTTCACTGACATATGAGCTGCTACAGCATTCCTGTGAACACACATGCTCTTTAAATTTTGTAGTAGCTTTTTTCCAATTAGAAAAACCATCTCTGTTAAAGGCCGATTGAGCTTTTGTGCTCAGAACTGTAACTTTTGACTTAGCGGCTGCTTGACAGTAATAGCATTTAATGAGGCAGAGCAAAAGTGAATCCACATGAATGACTTACACCAAGATGCCATAAAGCGCCTTTTCTGGAGATTTCTTCCAGAACCATACTTTTGGTTTTTTTTGGCTTAGCAAGGCTTCATCTGTTGGTTGATTATTCTTTTGCTATAACAAACTATTGCAGGTGTTGGAGATTCCGGGTAAGGAAGAACTACCAGTAATAGACACACTTCCATCTGACTCATCACTATGATCATGAATTAAGATATCAGAACAAATTTCCTCACCCCTATCACTCAATTCTTCGTTATCATTGATAGCTCTGTTGAGTATTACACATTTATTAATGGGAGCTCAGCCAGTAGCTATACACAATTCAAACAAACCTTTAGATGTACTTGGACTGGTTCAACTGTGGGATGAAAGAAGGATTTGATGCCCAACTGACTATCTTTTTTTCTTCTCTTTGCTGGATTCATTTTTGAAATATTCCATACGTATAATGCATTAAATAGAACAGAAGAAAACAATATTTTGTGTGCATCACAAGTAGCAAGGTGTTAGCAAGTCAAAAATAATTGGCCATCAGTAAAATGATACTAAAGGTAAAATATTATGACAGCATAAATATTGGGGGAACAGTGCCCCCCCCCCCCCCCCCACAAATGCAATATGCCCCGCCCCCTTTTCCTACTCCACTGTTATTACCATATACACATGTGTGTTTGTATATATAAATACATGACTGTATAACATACAATATTAGAGAACCACCCAGACTGCAGATATGACCGTGCCTATTAAGACCAACAATAGTGAAAGCACATGCACAGTCCAGTCAAAATCTCTTCCAGCAACTTGCAATTCATTCTCAATGCAACAGAGGCAAGTCATAAAATCTATTTAAAACACACCATTTGTGGTGGAGGCATTTCTTGTGTATTGTTCCAAAAATATGTCACATTTTGCTCACCATGGTGATGTCACCATGAAGCCTCTAATTGGGAGAGAATTCACTCCATACACACCACATACCACTCTCACTCACATACACACACACAAACAGACACTACATGCATCACATGCACACACACCACATATGTGAACACATATGCACATGCATCACATGCACACACCACATGCACGTGCAAACACACACCACCTCTGAATCACTGGTGCTGTCATTGCTTCTCAATGACATAATTTGGCATTACTTCATCTTATACTATACAGTCAGCACTATTAATAGGACTTCCCCTAAGGTTAGGGCCAGGGCAGTGGCTAGGTTAAGTTCAGAGAGTAATAATTGTCAGTTGCCTTTTTTGATATACTAGAGTAACCATTAAAGTGTGCACTGAAAACAAATTAGCCACAAACAACACAGAAGCTGGTCAACAGTAGGGACCATTTTGGTAGGGAGGGTAGACCATTTTTTTTATACCTAAAAAATTCACCATTCTATACCTTCACTATTATACTAACTGCATTTCAAAGTTTCAACTCATTATTGTCAAACATTTTTAGCCACCCATTTTTGTTAGGACACTTAATTAAAGCAATAGAGTAGTCAAGTGTAGTCGGACTGTTTGACAAGTTTTGGTTGAACTACGTATGGTCCGCACTGGTATCCCGGCAGATATTATTGCAGGAGTATCTGTTGATAACTCCAGAAAAGAGTATGCATCACTGTCGTGTGACACAGGGGCAATTTTCTTTGGTCAAAGGAACAAAGGTCGGGTCTGACTGAGAAGGGTCATTGACTGTGACAGCTGTCTTCTTTGGGCAAGATTTGCTGATGTACCCGCATAAGGATCGTTGGCCTTTAGTATCATCAAAATATTTCAACAGTTGTCTATCTGGAGGATGGGTCTCTCGGCCCTCACGAGTTTGGAAGGATTTTCTTTCTTCATAGTGTGAAGAGGTTTGGGAGGTTCAGCAGTCAGTAAGTTCCATGGGTTTCTGATCCTCTGAAGATTGCATTAAGCACTTTCTGGGATATTTCGATAGCGATCCAGATAATCTGAGGAGAGGCCTTCCGGATGTCTGTGGCCAGGGATGGGCGAAGAGAACATGTGAACCTATCAATAGCAAGATGATAGTCAATAGCAATACCTTCTGGATGGATCTTCTTTCCAGATCTTGGCAGCATCCTGGTTGTTCTACTCAGGTTTTGGGGTCCACTCCACTATTTGTCTCAGTGGTCCGTGACAGATGGTCTAAATTGGCGGATCAACTTATAGTCGGTAGAGTATAGGGCTGTGACTTCATTGCTAGCTACTGGACCATCGTAGGATAAGACAAGGCATACCCATTCTTCATCAGGGATCTTGAATGCCATCATCTGATGTTCGAATTGGCCTAGCAAGGCGATGGTGTCATCTCAATCTCTCATCCTAGGTAGCTTAGACAGGGGAACTGAGTGGGTATATACTGGGATGGTTGTCTTGTAACTTTTCTAGTAGGCATTACTCACATTCCTCTTCCTGTATTTGAAGTCGTTCTTTGCAATCAGCTGCTTCATTCACCATTTGTTCTGAATGACGAGCCAGTTCTAGTTTAACATGAGCCATTTGTTCCTCTGATTCTGTTTGAAGCGAGCTTCATTTTCTGCACGTACCTGTTCTTGTTCAATTCTTCTGATTTATGACAAATTGGTATTGGACCTCCCTCTTTGGTCGATTGGGAGTGGGTTGAGGTTACATTATGTATACGGAGGCCAGAGTCGTGGAGTTTGATATGTTGGTCAATCTGAATGGTCGAATCGAAATCTTCCATTCCTTACCTTTCCATTGCAGTTGAGTCACTTTTGGTTGTTCTCCTACAATTCAAACAAAATGAACAGTGAGCACTTATCGAAAAGTTGGGGGGAAGAGGGGGGAGGGGGGGGGGTTGCAGAAGCAATTGAGAGAATTGCTGGCAGAGTCGAATAGTCGGAGGAGCACTGCTGCCATCAGATGTTATGGGTTCTCTTCAAGGATAATGCACCTTAGCCAAGATTTGAGACATTTTATGAAGATTACAGGGATGAAATACAGTAGAACATGTACATAACTGAACAAATGACAGATTTTGCGAGCTCATTGAAACTGGCATGCTACGACTGTACACGTTTGTCTAAACCACCAAGACACATGACGCGCAATGGGTCATAGGGTTAATTAGACAAGCGGTTGTATCACTTGTCAATGATGCTTGAACTGAGTCACTTATGGCAATGCTACTCTTCAGGACCTTACAAAAGTATGTTATATGTTGGGTGCTGGAGGTATGCATTTGTTGTTATATAGGTGGGGACTAGGTTTGCAACGCTAGGGCAATGGGAGGAATAGTAGTAGTAATTAAAGCCACTTCAGAAACCAATGTTTTCGTGCCCTATACATATTGTCTGCATGTGTTGTTAGTTGTAACCCAAGCTGCACCATGCACCCACTCCACCAACAACCTACATGCCCTTCTTATGCATGATTCAGGTTCTAAAAGGTGTACCTAAAAGATCAAACAAATGTGTATGTTAAAGACCTCTCGACTTCTTGCCTGTCAAGGAAGTGGTTTTAGTGCCAAAAGATAGCACCACTTATGTGCTTTATGAAAACATTAAAACGTTAGAGATTGGGTAGGAATGGGGTCAGTGGCAAGCCGAAGAGTTGAGAGTCATTAGAGGTAAGGTCACTGGCAAGCCAAAGAGCTGAGTCCTTTGTTGGGGGGCGTGGGGGGTGGGGGTGTTGTTTTGTTGTAGTTGTTGCTATTGTTTCAGAGAGAAGTTACGCCCCAGACGCCATGTTGTTCATTTTTATGCACTGTTGCCACTGGAATTCAACCAATAGTAACAATAGCACAACCAACCCCAAAAAATTAGTTTAATGTTCTGTCAAAAAAAATTTCCGGGTGATCCTCTGCAAAAAAAAAAAAAAATCTTTAAGACACCTAGATAGATTACAAGAACAGACAATTGCAAATATCTTTATTGTCATAATGAAGATGGTAGTTCCCATGAATTGGATGGCATTAAGTTCACTCTTGACATTATGATCATCTACAACACAAAGAATAGCATTAGAAGTATGTGGATTTGTTTTCCTCATTCTTGATAGAATTTGCATCATGATAGGTAAAATCATAAGCAGTTGGATCATTGATTACATGGTAATAATACAACTTGCCAAGAGAGACATGGTCATAATAAAAGTTTCTATGACAACTTCGATAACCTGAGGACAATATAGTCCAGCTGTCTCACTGGGCCACAGGTCACAGATTTGTTAGGCTAGTGGCCAAACTTGTCTAGTAGCAGTAACTGGGAATCTTCTCTGGCATGGGCTTGTCAATCGTCTCACTTCCTCTCCCAGCTCAGCCAATATAGTAATTAGGTATAATTTCTCACAAATGGTGGGAAGTAGCTGAGGATGATGTATGTGGGCACCTCTCAGTACCCACTATATTTTAATACTAACATGACAAATTCTGCCACTCTGGGATTATATACAATAAAGAGCTCACATTTATATGGCAATGAGGATGGATTAAATCATTAATAATGAATTGACTAGTGTTAGACCTTTTTATGGGATTTTTTATGGGACTTTTTATGGGGAAGTTATTTTACTAATGATGTGTTTACTAATAGGGTAGTCTGGACAGTAGACTTCCTTTATCCTGTTACCTTTGACCCCAGCAGTTTCTGCAGGATAATAGTTGCATTGAAAATACTAGCACACCAACAGAAACACATTGCCACTGCTTGTTTGTCTCCTCCGCCCACTCATGCAGCCCCACCCAAGGTGGCACCCGAAGTTCATATATACACTCACCTATATCCTCTGTTTTTTGTTTAATATAATCAAGTTTTCTAACCACATGTTAAACTGTGCAGAGAGCCAATGGAAAATTAACAGGTTTTATATTTTGGAGGACTCTCCGTAGTGTACATGCTCAACACTCATTCGCAGAGTTCCTAAAACCTGTGCACATGCTGGAGTAGGATCAGCTTGCTCTACTAATGTGATCTTGTGCAAGGTGTTTGCTTTGACGGTGGACACCAGGTTCTCAAATGGTGAAATATTTGCTGCATTGCTACAGTCATATATACAAAGAGCATTTTCACGTCGCTGTTCTCTTCAGTTTGTTAAGAACCGAGAAGTCATCTGAAGCTCACAAATAAGAAACAGATCCCCATTTCTCATCGAGGGATTGACAAAAATCATTTGCCCACCTGTCTCCCTCTACATAGATGGCACAGATTTCTGGGAGCAGGGGAGGGGCAGGGTAAAACATCAAGTTGCTCGACTGACATTAATACATACTTTGAATATACCTCATGCACGATGGTCAGTCACTTTCTTCTTCCAGTACACATACAGAAGAACAAGGATGATATATAAAATCAGCATGCATAAACCAGCACAATGACGAGAATTGCAATCCCACAAGCTATAGAGTATTCATTGTTATACTCTCCTCCCACTATTGCAGTTGCACACTAATGTTTGTAGCTTGGACTTGTGTCTGAAGGCGGAGAAGGCCACCATGGTGCGTGTGCATACGGGGAAAGCCTGGACTTGTGTCTGAAGGCGAAGAAGGCCACCATGGTGCCTGTGCATGCGGGAAAAGCCTGGACTTGTGTCTGAAGGCAGAGAAGGCCACCATGGTGCCTGTGCATGCGGGGAAAGCCTGGACTTGTGTCTGAAGGCAGAGAAGGCCACCATGGTGCCTGTGCATGCGGGGAAAGCCTGGACTTGTGTCTGAAGGCAGAGAAGGCCACCATGGTGCCTGTGCATGTGGGGAAAGCCGAACAACCAAGAATGTCAAACTCCAATATGAAATGATAATTGTGATCAACACCGTAAAAAGTAACTGTTGTTTTTACTACTATATTGTTAAAATGACTGTAATAATCCTTGTTATTTTAACAAATTAACTGTTATTATTCTATAATAAGTGTTATATTAACTATTTTTGTATTTCAACTAAACATTAATAGTAGTATTAACAATTTTTTGTCTGTAGAAATATATTTTCGTAGTTTTAACAATATAAATTATTGTATTAACAAAATATATTGCAAATTGACTATTACAATAATGTATAATAACAATGTATTATAACATTACTAGTATTAGTTATTGTGACTATTCTGATTAAGTATTTTTATAGAAGAATTAGTTAAGTGTAAATGTTTGTTTTATTAACATTTTTTGCAAATTGACTATTATAATATTTTTAAATAACTATGTATTATAAGAATATTAACATTAATTATTGTGACTATTCAGATTGAATAATTAGTTATATGTACTAATTGAAATGTTTGTTTTATGACTATTTTATATAAGAATTAGTTTAAAGCAAATGATAAATAAAAAATGTTTATAGCTATATATATCTCCCACGTTTTCCCCAGATTTTATGGGCATTTATGCTCTCAATTGTGTTATATCTAGTGTGTATATGTGCAGTCAGGTCATATTTACATCACCCTGCTGGCCATGTCTGTACTGTGTGTAATCTCACTGTATGTACCAAATGACCACACATCTGTTTAACACTCATTATTATGACCTATATATGGTGCCAGATATCCAGGACAAAGTCCTAAGCTTATAAGGTGGAATTGTAAAAAGCCATTGGGGGTAGTGAAAAGATTGATTCGTATTCAAAAAAGTATTATCCAATCTCCAACTATAACTGTAAGTTGACTTAGCAATTCTTACAACTGTCCAGAAGAATTTCTTGCTTCTTTCTTTTATTTGTATTCAGTTTTCCAGTATGCCTGAATATAACTCAACACAATTTTCTTCCCCAAGTACTCCATCTACTTTACCAGCCTCACTGGCATCATCTCCAAGCTATCAAGATCATGATACAGTATCTCTGTCATCAGAAATTAGTGGATCTTCAAGAAATGATTTCTCTATATTCCGATGATGTGGAAGCCTAATATTATGGCTGCCATTGCTGAAAAGAGATTACTACCGGAAATAAGAAATGAAATCGTTCGAGACCTTGTTACCCATATATACAGCTATGTAGAAAGGCCAAATCCAGCTGCTGTCACAAAAATTGCCAAAATGTTAGTAGAGAAATATCCATTCATGGCTGATTTTATGACAGGATCTGGGTCTACTGTTTCTGTAAGTACATAGTAACATTGTTGATGTATATATGCCTTATAAGTATTCATCTACCGTGTCATTTTTTCCCCTTCAGGGATCATGGGTAAAAAAAATTATGGACCGTGTGTATAATGTTGAAAAGGGCCGAAAAAGTAAAGCAGCTAACTCTCCAATGGATAAACCAAGCAAACGTGGTCGGCCAAAGCGAGCGATTAACCTGGAGTCTAGGTATCCAACCTTTCATCCTCGTGGAGATGAAACTGCTGAGCAACAACATGTTCAAGCTCTCACAAAGGAGATGGAGAAGGAGAATCCTAGAAATGGTGTCGTTTTACCTCTGAATAAGTTAACATTTTATTCACGAAGGCAATATTTGTTAGAGAGCAGTGACTCCGTACTCACCAAGCTCAAGAAGTTTCCGGCTCTGAGGATCCCATCTGTGGTATGTTGGTATGTTTGTGTTGAGTATATATACAAAAGTATTATATAAATTAACCTAACACAACTAAAACACCTCGACTAGGTTGATATATTGAAGAGTGTATGTAACAAACGCTTGTGCTATACATGTATTCTGCTAGTGGCTTCTGTTACATAAAGATACAAGGTCACCTTTAACTTGCATCTTGAATTTATTGCTTTTCTGTCACAGATTGAACAAGAGCTTGAGTTGGTCATTGGCAAGCAAGGACTTCAAGGGTCTTTTAGTGTTGAGTGGACCCAAAAGTGGGTACCTGCTATCATCACATACTGCAAGGGGCTAAAGAGACGTGATATCAGAGAGATATTGACAGATATTGAAAAAGGTATCCTGTAATCAGTATAAAAATTAATAGTTTTGGCCTTAGAATGTGATCATTCATTCATGTGAATATAGAATCTACTATATGCTGAATAGTGTACATTCTTGAATACACATGCTATAGTTCAAAAAGCACTGTGCCCCTTATATTCAGAAATTATATCTTGCAATTGCAAATGGTTGTTGACTCGCATCTGGTGACAGTATTTATGGAATATGTAATGTTCTTGTCAATTTTGTGGACAATACTTTCCAATACGATCATGAAATGATTTATCCCCCCAAAATTGTTACAGTGACAGTTCTGAACACAAAAGTCCTGGACCTCAGCTCAAAATGTCCCCCTCATACATGCACTTGTTCATGGATATGGGGCAGTAATTTATGGTGCTACGTATACATAATACATTTATGTTTATCATTTTATAACAGATGGTGAACTGCAAAACCGAGCTCTGAAATTGCTCATTCAGCTGCTTTGTGTGCAGCCAAAAAAGTGTGAAGGAGACCTGAGCTACTTGTTTGCTCGATTTGAGGTAAAGCCCACAGTTGTTTCAAATGATGAACCATGTATTTATTTTAAATAATGGAATATTGTACCCACAGATGTCTGATGTGCCAGAGACTGTGGCAGCTGCTCCTTCCACTCGTCCAGCACCATGGATTGGAGAATTTATTGTAGAGGATGGAGATTCAGTGTATTTCATTTTTATTGAGCAGGAGGTTTTCTGTAAAGTGAATTCTTTCTCCAAGTCTCTCTTTTTTGGTTTTCTCTCTTCTACATATTTAACCTGGAATATGATGAACATACTAAAGAGATGTGCTTATTTCTTCAAGAATTTGTGTTTGGTCTTGCAGGTAATAATTGTAAAAAATCATCTACATACCTCTCGGTCACTGCAGACATCCAAAGCTTTGCCCTAACTAACACTTATGTTTTTAATACTAATTTTTCGAGTTGTGAATTTTTCTCATCCATAAAACTCTTTTCTGTCCTAATTCATGTGCTGACTATTTTTGTTTTGATTCTTTGCCTTGTCATTCATGATGAATTTAGCACAATTATGTTTCTTAGCTAGTTATAATCACTAATAGTAATGATTTAATTCAACATTATGTGGTTTGTATGGTAACCAGCCAGAAGTCATAATAACTAATAATTCTAATAAAATAAGTGGTTATAATAATAATAATAATGACCATTATGATTGTGGTTATTAAACAACAGTTCCAATAGTTAAAATAACTATTATTAATTATCTAATTAACATTGTGGTTTGTATGGTAACTAGTTTGTGGTTCTTAGAACAACCAGTTTAAATGGTTAAAATAACATTTTGGGGGTTCTTAGGACACTAATTTTAAATTGTTAAATTAACTAATTATTATAATTAATTAACCATTATGTAGTTCTTAGGTTAACCAGGTTGAAGTTGTTAAAGTAACTATAAAGTAATGATGAATTACTTGTTTATAGTAGTTGAAACTAATATTAATAATTGTTATTTTAACCATTGATTATTAGTACTATATATAATATTAATATAGTTATATTCACAAATATTATTTCTGTAAAATTAACTAGTTAATATATCCGTTTAACAATTTTATTGGTTACCTCAGTTGCACCATTTTTAAAGTTTTTTTAAACTAAACAGTTTTTGCAGTGAACTAATATAATTATGCACCTCTCTATGGCGCTAAACTTTACCATTGGAGGTGGTTGCTCTTGGCCCTCCATTGGGTGAGGGGAAGGGAGTGGCCTGGGAAATGGTGCTGATGGGGGACAATAGTGCTGGTAGTGGAGACCATAAAAATGATGTAATACAGAAGGTGGTTTCAAAATGATTAGTGGCTGAAGCATAGCTAATGCCATAAAAACCACTCTTGTTTCTAACTATATGTACACTTTATATCTTACCAAGAATAGTGTGCTCTCTGACTGTTCCAGTTCTTTGAGGTATAATTTTTTTAAATGCCATGGAAGTGAAGCCAATGCATACTGCATGATGTTGTTACTAACAATCCCAAGACCTACCACTTATGTGGAGAATGATAGATATTGTATGATCTGGAAGGAGCACATGTACTATTCGAAGTGATCAGGACATCCAGGCTTCTAAATGGGAATAAGCCACTATAGGCCACTTGAACATTAAAAGGTAGAGAGAATCCTCCTGCCTCTGTCCCCAAACAGGATTTCTCAAAACTTGGTATACTTGGAATGTAGAACTTTGAGCTTTGGGTCCAAACATTGCCAGTGCATTCACATACATAGAAGAGTTCTCCATTTTTGTGGTTCTTAGTTCCAATGAGATTCGAGGATTCGTATCAGTGATTGTTACGTTTGCGTTGCCACTTGCACCTTGGTATATAGGAGATATTAGATGGACCTGCAAGTGATGCAAAACTGGTAATCACAAAAACTGGGGAATCACAAAAACTGGGGAATCACACATGTATTTGATTGATGAGGTGGCTTGTCATGAGACCCAAGGAAGAAGTGGGTGTAGAGAGGGCTAAGATACTACAAGCGGTATTCTTTTATGGCAAGGCAAAGAATGTATTATTAAAACAAGACCATTTTTTGGGCTTCTTCCTGGTTATGAAGGCATTTATACCATTTTACTCAGGGTTAATGGGGTGTTCACATCGTCCATCCAAACATGCTTACTCAAACTAGGTCATAATAATTATATAGGCCATTGGTAAGTTTATCTGCCTCTATATATATATGTCATTTCACAGCTGCATGTTTTTATAAGATACCACCAACTAAAATCATTTAAATATCTGCATCCTACCTGCTTACCATATTTCACTATGGTCTGGGTGTCACCAAGAAGGACCTCAAATTCCGTGATGCAAGTTTTCTTGTTTAGCTGAGATGATGAGGATTTTAACTCTCGCACGGTGCTTCCTTCTGTATCACATCAGTTCGTTGAGATCTGTCTGAGCACTGCGCCCAGGTTGCAGCCAGATTAATTCCTCAGGACAGCATCCATCATGCCATAAGTGATCACTACCTCATAAAGATGTTGGAGAGAAAGAGGGAGAAGAACACATTCATTGATATCAATTGTTTGGGAATTAGCCGTAGAATCAACAGACAATGATAGGAAAGGAGATTATCGCAGGTGCTTCACTCAAGATACAACTTAGCTGGTTCTCCCTGGGCCTTTAGCAGGCTCAATAGGCTACCTACCCGAGTGCCAGTCAGGACCATATTTTGTAATATGCATACAGTTGTGTAGGTAAAGTGTGCATTATAGTGGTTAAAACTTGCTGTAGATTTATGCCCTAATAAGGAAATAGTATCAGTTGTTTGGGAGGGGCTCCATGGGTTGGGAATCCCCCCCCCCCCCCCCCCCCCCCCCAACACTCATCCCCTTGAAATTCCTGATATTGGTCATCAGGTCCATCAGCAATCCAGGCCTGACCATCTGCATTGCCGTTGTCTGTTCCGGGACGGTGCATGATGGAGATGAGAATGGTTGGAGATGTAGGGACCACCTGGTCAGCCAACATCTTTCATATATGTAGGTAGCGTAAGCAGTTGTGATCTGGTACCATCATGAATGAGACTCCTGTGAGGTAGACCCTACAAAGTGTAGAACTCCAATCAACTATGGCTAGGCATTCACACTCCATAGCTGCATAATTTTTTCACGACTACAAAGCTTCTGCGAGTAGAAGGCAACGGGACGATCCTCATCCTCAGTTGAATGCTGGATGAGGACGGCAGCAATGCCTACATTATTTGAAGTTGATTGTTGAGGAGGTAATTTTAATATTATGTCAACAGAGAGTTCATTGAGAGTATATATATATTTATATATATATTTTTAAAGATGCATCAGACTTGTTTTGTGTGTAGCCG
Organism: Cladorhizidae sp. MBARI D1340-BT2; assembly: GCA_028752905.1. NCBI lineage: Eukaryota > Metazoa > Porifera > Demospongiae > Poecilosclerida > Cladorhizidae > Cladorhizidae sp. MBARI D1340-BT2. Next base: position 37,387,742 of record JAQNBH010000017.1, read on the forward strand.
CCTAAACAATTGTGCAAAAAATCCTCACCTTTAGTGCAGGCTCAACACAAAATGCCTGTAGGACAATACTCATGATGGGAATGTTCTGCAGTTGATTAAAAAAAATTGCTTCCACATCGCGAATCATCCCGTCTAGGTTGTCATCGTATTTGTAATTGCTCCCCCAAAATCAAAATGAAAGTTTTAATTCAGTAGAGTGCATAAGACGGAGCATAAGAGTGCAACAAGTATCAGGCTTGCCATCGATTTAGGTGTGGCGAGCTTCAAAGTTGGGAGGAAGGTTGGCTTTGGTAAGATGATGTCTAAAAGGTAGTCGAGCTAACAATGTCCTTCGAGTGTTCTACTTTGTTTATGTGTGTTTTGCTTTGTATTGTCAAGCTTGCAGGGATTACTGGAGGATGAGTGAGGACGTGTGTGGTGGATGATGATGTATGCACCTGGGCATGGGAGGCCCTGCAAATTATGATGTGTTTATGTTTGCTAGTTCAATATTAGCAAAGCAACATAACAAAACAAGTCTGATGCATCTTTAAAAAAATAATATAAATATATATATACTCTCAATGAACTCTCTGTCTATCAAGTTTTGAGAAATGCAGTTTGGGGACAGAGGCAGGAGGATTCTCTCTACCTTTTAATATTCAAGTGGCCTATAGTGGCTTGTTCCCATTTAGAAGCCTGGATGTCCTGATCACTTCGAGTAGTACATGTGCTCCCCCATCAGATGATACAATCTCTATTATTCTCTACGTAAGTGGTAGGTCTTGGGATAACAACCTGAATATTAACCATGCAGTATGCATTGGCTTCACTCTCATGGCATTTATTATATTATTATACCCAGGAGAACTGGAACAGTCGGAGAGCTCCACTATTCTTGGTAAGATATAAGGTGTACATATAGTTAGAAACAAGAGAGCATTTTATGTCATTAGCTATATACTAATCATTTTGTGACTAAACAAACCAGTAATATATACGGCATGTGATCTTGACCTGCTATATTTAGTCCAGCCACAGACACAGCATCCCCCTATTAATGAAATATACCTCTTGTTAAGTGAGATGCCTCCTATTAAGCAAGTCTTCCTATTGTGCGCAACTCTAATTAAGTAAGCATGCCTCTTATTATGAAAATATAGCTCTTTTAAATATCTCTAATTTCGCAAAATATTTCTCTAATAGGTAGAACTGCCTCTCCTTTTTTTTTGCTTTAAAAAGTATGTCGCTTATTAGACAAACATCTATTAAGTATGTCTCAAATGTATCTTGTATGCTTCTTATTAAGCAGAAATACCTCTTAAAGTATGCCACTTATTTAACAAAGAATTCATCCTAAGTAGATATGTCTCTAATTAACCAAGAATTCCTATTAAGTAAGTACTCCTCTAATTAAGTCATTATGCCCAAAAAAAACAGCTCTTATTAAGTTTTCCTGGCTAGCTATTTAACATCATTTTTATAGTCTCCCCTACCAGCACCATTGTACCCTCAAGCACCATCAGCACCATCACCCCAGCCACTCCCTTTCCCTCACTGACTATAGGGCGGAGAGAAACCACCTCCAATGATAAAGTTTAGATCAGTGTATAGCCATAGAGAGGTGCATTATTATATTATATATTAGCATGGTTATCACTTCATATTGGAGTTTGCCATACTTAGTTGTCATGGCTTTCTCCACATGTACAGGCACCATGGTGACCTTCCAGCCTTCAGACACAAGTCCAAGCTACAAATGTTAGTGTGCAACTGCAATTGTGGGAGGAGAGTTATTATTATTATTATTATTGATATATTTTTTATAGCTTGGTTGATTCCAGTTTCCGTTTCCGTCTCTGTGATGAGCTTAGTTATCATAATCCTGTCAATTTTATGTATTGTGTACCGGCATGTGTACCGGAAGAACAAAGTGGCCGACCATCGTACACACGGTATATTCAAATTATATATTAATGTCAGTCAAGAAACTTGATGTTTTGCCTTCCCACCTACCCCCCCCCCCCCCTCCACCCCCAGAAATCAGCTCCATCAGTGTAGAAGAAGATGGGTAGGCAAATTATTTTTCTCAATCCCTCGGATGAGAAATGGGAATCTGTTTTTTATTTAATAGCTTCAGATAACTCCTTGGTACTAAATAATAGCAACATGACAATGCTCTTTGTGTATGACTGCAGCAATAAAGAAAATGTTTCACCATTGGAGCAAGCCAATCAAACTCCAGCATGTGAGGTTTTAAGAACTCCACCAATGATGGCTGAGCAGATATCTTTAACGATGAACCTCCCACACACTACAAGGACAGCCATCCCAAATATAAAACCTGTCAATTTGTCACCTGGGAACAATTCAGTCAATTTTTCTTGGTTCTCTGCACAGTTTAAACATATGGATAGAAAACTTGATTATATTAAACAAAAAACAGAGGATATAGGTGAGTGTATTAACTTCAGGTGCCACCTTGGGTGGGGCTGCATGAGTGGGCAGAGGAGACAAACAAGCAGTGGCAATATGTTTCTGTTGGTGTGCTAGTATTTTCAATGCAACTATTATCCTGCAGAAACTGCTGGGGTCAAAGGTAACAGGATAAAGGAAGTCTACTGTCCAGACTACCCCGGCATCACTAGTAAAATAACTTACCCATAAAAAGTCCCTTAAAAAGTCCCTCAATTCATTATTAATGATTTAATCCATCCTCATTGCCATATAAATGTGAGCTCTTTATTGTATATAATCCCTGAGTGGCAGAATTTATCATGTTAGTATTAAAATATAGTGGGTACTGAGAGGCGCCCACATACATCATCCTCAGCTATATACTTCCCACCGTTTATGAGAAATTATACCCAAATACTAGTGGCTGAGCTGGGAGAGGAAGTGAGACAATTGACAAGCCCATGCCAGAGAAGACTCAAAAGCTTATTCCCAGTTATACACTGCTACTAGATAAGTTCGGCCACTAGCCTGACAACTCCTTAAGTGACCAGTGGCCCAGTGAGACAGCTGGACTATATTGTCCACCTCAGACTATCGAAGTTGTCATAGAAACTTTTATTATGACAATGTCTCTCTTGGCAAGTTGTATTATTACCATGTAATCAATGACCCAACTACTTATGACTTTACCTATCAAGAATTATATTATTATGCAAATTCGATCAAGAATGAGGAAAACAAATCCACATACTTCCAATGTTATTCTTTGTGATGTAGATGATCATAATGTCAGGAGTGAACTTGACGCTGTCCAAGTCACCGGGAACTAACGTCATCTTCATTGTGACAATAAAGATATTTGTAACTGTGTGTACTTGTAATGTATCTATATGTCCATAAAAGAAGGTCTTGTTTAAAGCTATAAATCACCTGAAACAGATTTCTGTGATGTCAAAAATAATGTTTAAGTTTATTATGTTCTGAAGTTTATGGACAATGTAAATATTGTTGCCATGGCAAACAGTTCATTAGTTAATAAGGCCTTAATTAATTAATCTTTGATGTAGCTATAAGTGAATTTGAGCTAGGGATTTGTAATTTGGTGTGTGGTTTAATGGTTTAGGGAACTAAAATACAGTTAACCAAAATTTTGGTTGAAGGTTTTATTTTAAAAATATAATGAAAAATCTATTGAGTGTTTAATGCACCTTCAGCAAATGCACAATGACCAGAACTCTCAAATATGACAATGTTGTGAGCTACAGGCAAATATTTTGCTTCTGCAATTTTAATTGAAAATTCAACTTGCTCCATGAATCGGTCACTATTCCAGTATCCTTGACCAAGTGCTCCAAACTTAAAAACAACTCTTGCTGCCATAGGAATAACTGGGTGTGTTTCCTTAGCTTCATCATGTTCCTGTGGGGTTAGACTAAGGACCACGACCAGCACCTTTGGGATGAATAGCCAACTTTCCCTCCTCTTCCCATTGCCATGACTGGCCTTCATTGGCATGAAAGCTTGTTCATCATGGTAGAGTAACACCCGTACATCTGGGTTGCCAATAGTTTCCTCGGTCACTCCACCTTCACACAAAGGAGGTGGCAAGTGAGTTAACTTAACTCCAAGATTTTAATTTTCCACAGATACATGCGACGATATTCTCTCACATCATCATGCTCATGACTGTCAAAGTATACGGCTTTCTTTTGCGATGTAGGTGAGAAACCAAGAAACCTCGACCAGACTCCCGAAGTTAATGCTGTCTCCACCCATGCTCACAAGGGAACTCCAGGAATGGGAGGAAGATGATGAGGCATCGCGCTCTTCTGGAGCTCAGACCTCGAGCCTAGAAACTGACCAGACCATCGACGGTGACCAGACTAAGGGGATGCTTCACATGATCACGTACCCTCAATCTATGACTCTGACAAAATGCCTGACTTATCTAATGGTATGTTTTTCCCGCAAGACAGACAGTTCCGCCCCGATTATGGTAATAATAATAAGCTCTATATTTGTATAAGCTAAGTATACAATACTGGTTCCTATAGCTACACAAAAGTTGATGTGCAAGTATTTTTACACTAGTACATAGGCTGATGGCAGGCACACCATTATGCTGTAGTAGTCTCAAAAGCTAAAGCCCGCACTTGGTATGCTCTTCAGGTGAATTTATGGTGTATACTAATTTATTATATATCATTCTGGAGCTCATTTAATACTCGATACACTCAGTAAACTTGGTTATGATAACATTTACTTGTAGTAATACATTGATATTTCATACCCATATTCTGTTTTGACTGTTGACCAGCTTCTGTTGTTGTTTGTGGCTAATTTGTTTTCAGTGCACACTTTAATGGTTACTCTAGTATATCAAAAAAGGCAACCGACAATTATTACTCTCTGTCTAGCCACTTCCCTGGCCCTATCCTTGGGGAAGTCCTATTAATAGTGCTGACTGTATAGTATAAGATGATGTAATGCCAAATTATGTCATAGAGAAGCAATGACAGCACCAGTGATTCCGAGGTGGTGTGTGTTTGCACACGCATGTGGTGTGTGCATGTCATGCATGTGCATGTGTGCACCTACGTGGTGTGTGTGCATGTGCCTGTAGTGTCTGTTTGTTTGTGTGTGCATGTGCGTGCGCCATGTGTGTGTGTGTGCGTGTGTGTGTCGGGGTCGGGACTGGATTTGGTCTCCGATCCACCAGTTAATAAGCTGCCACCAGAGATATCCTCAAGACAAGGTAGGGTTTAGTCTACCCAAGACTCGGTTAGAGATTCAACAACTTATCTTATGTCAAGAAAATAGGATATCTGCATCACTACTCAGGAGGTGGCTTTAAATAGTCTGTCCCCCTTTGGTTCTGCCTTTACCATATCACATGTGATGCTGTAATATATGACCAATTGGATCAGTCCACCTAAGCTTACAGTAAGGATTATGATGGTGTTGTTATGAATAAAGGGAACTGCAGGTGAATATGTACTGAAACACGCACGTGGTTTATACGGTATGTGTAAATTCTCTTTGTCTTGGCTCTTCTCTGTCTCTCTCTCTAGGTCTCTCTCTCTAGGTATCTCAATCCCCCTCGCGAGATTGCAGTGGTCCTCCACAGCCACCCAGTCTTGTCTAGATAGGGCATCCACGTTAGTGTTCTTACTCCCAGGCCAGTACCGTATCTCGAAGTCATAGTGTTGTAGACCATCTAGTGAGGCAGGGATTCAGGTGTTTGGCTGTGTGTAGGAATGTGAGAGCTCTGTGGTCCTCAGTCAACTCTGCTCCTAGCTTCTGGGTCACTTCCTTTTCATCTCCAAGTTCCTCCTCCTCTTGGGCCACAGTCACCCATAAAACTGCGGCCTCTGGAGCGATCCAGGACTTAATCCTGTTGATGTGAACAACCTGTTTTCTGTTCCCTCTGGATGGCAGAGCTACTTCTAGAGTGACATCTGAGATGCGTCTGGTGACTACGTATGGACCGTCCCAGACATCCTCAAGCTTCCCACAGAGGTCCAGTACTCTGATCAGCACCATGTCTCCTTCCTTGAATGTGCGTAACTTGGCTTTCACGTCATAGTGTCTCTTCATGTGAGCTTTTGTCGTGGTCGGGATTTGTAGTGGTAAAAGGTCACCTGGCCCATCAGGGATACTCTGTACTACCTTCGGTACAGGGTCATTAGAGAATAGATCATAGTCAAATTCAAAAATGTTACTCAAGGGGGTTGGGTCTGCACCTGACATAAGGTCAGATCTCTCATCTTGCTCGTCCCTTTCCTTCTTTTGTTTATTCTCTGCTCTTGTCAACAAAACCTGGCAGGAATGTTCTTCCTGCTGCTTTTTATGGAGCTTGGCAATATAGTGGAATAAATTGAGGTCAGCACCTAACAGTACTCTATCAGGACCTCCTTCCAAAACTGCTACCAATCGTTTCATCTGATACTGCCCTACAGTAATCCAAACCCTAGAGATAACTCTCTGATCTGCCACTACCAGGAGCTTATAGTCACCGGTATACTCATGTGGGAGTACGATATCCTCTCTCACAAAAGTGATCTCTGCCCCAGTATCGTACTTCATGACACAAGGCTCATCTCTCACTTTCCCTCTAATGTACACATTGGACCTACCCTCTTTACTTAGGATTAACGCCACATTAGCTGGACAGTCCGGTTTCTTGTGGCCCTTCTTCCCACAGCTGTAGCATGTTGGGACCCAGTAGGTCTGGTGTAGTTCGAGCATTCGCGTTTTACCGCATTCCGCTCATCGAGAATGTTGGCTGCATCCAATATTGAGATTGCTTTCCGGAGACGTGCATCCTCTGGGTGAAATAGAGAAAGAAATTTAGACATTGAAATCATATTCTTTACCTCTTGCACCGTGGTGCAATCATCTGTCATACGGTCTACCATAGTTTCCACCAGACGTGCCGTCTGCTGCCAAGTATTAGTGTACTCTTTTTGGAGAGGCCAGAATTCTCTCTGGCATCTCTCTATAGACATCCCCATCGCTTTGAAGAGTTCTTCTTTGAGGGAGGAGTATGCTCGTCGGGGTACATTATGGGTATAAGTATCTAGAGCCTTCCCAGCCAACAAGGGTATTAACCTACTGGGCCACTGCTCTACACTAATTCCAGCATCCTGCATTACATGCTCAAACCTGCTCAGGTATGCCGTAGGATGCTCCACGTCTGTCCAGGGAGTGATCCTGTCAGCAAGTCTACTCCGCTTTGATATCTCTTGTCTCCTATCCTCCCACTCCATTTATTTTTCAAATCGTTCATCCTCCCATTTTTGTCGCTCCCACTCTAGTTTCCTTCTCTCCTTTTCGAATTCGGCCATTAGTTCCTGCTGTTTCTGTTTCTGCTCCTTAGCTATGTGGGACTCCTGTAGTTGGATCAGTCTTTCTTCTGTCTGCAAACTCCTGTTGGTTGTTTCCGTCAGGGAGAGAACCAGCTGGGTTAGGAGGTCCGTTATTTGGGACTGTCGGGTTTGGGAAGGTTGAGTCATCCTCTTGTCTGATGGTTAGCTCAGAAGGAGGAATAACTGTAACCAATGAAGTAGTTCAGTAGCTATGCAATAATACGATGGCTAGAAGATGTAGTTTACCGCTGCCACCATGTGTCGGGGTCGGGACTGGATTTGGTCTCCGATCCACCAGGCTGCCACCAGAGATATCCTCAAGACAAGGTAGGGGTTAGTCTACCCAAGACTCGGTTAGAGATTCAACAACTTATCTTATGTCAAGAAAATAGGATATCTGCATCACTACTCAGGGGGTGGCTTTAAATAGTCTGTCCCCCTTTGGTTCTGCCTTTACCATATCACATATGATGCTGTAATATATGATCAATTGGATCAGTCCACCTAAGCTTACAGTAAGGATTCATTATGATGGTGTTGTTATGAATAAAGGGAACAGGTGAATATGTACTGAAACACGCACGTGGTTTATACGGTATGTGTAAATTCTCTTTGTCTTGGCTCTTCTCTGTCTCTCTCTCTAGGTCTCTCTCTTTAGGTATCTCATGTCGGTCCAGTGGGTCCTGACAGTGTGTGTGTGTGTGAGTGAGTGAGAGTGGTATGTGCCATGTATGGAGTGACCCATTAGGGGCTGCATGGTGATATCACCACGATGAGCAAAATGTGACATATCTTTGAAGCAATACACAAGAAATGCCTCCACCACCAAGTGGTGTGTTTTAAAAAGATTTTATGCACTTGCATTGAGAAGGAATTTCTGACTGGACTGTGCACTTACTTTCACTATTGCTGGCCTTAATGGACACAGTCGTATCTGCAGTATGGGTGGGTCTGTAATATACATGGATCTATATACATACACACACATGTGTATATGGTAATAATAATGAGCATATATATTTATTTGTATGAGCCAAGTATGCAATACTTGTTGCTATGGCTGCACGACAGTTGATGTGCAAGAATTTTTGTGTCTGTATATATATACAATGCATGTTTTGTTTAGTCTATAGCTGTAAGCTTTGGTTTTCAAATTTTAACAGGTGCTATATATACATGTAGGTTTAAGTTGGAGGTTGCACTGTGGGTGGGTGTGGTTAGTGTTGGATGCCCTTTGTGTGCACTGCAGCACCAGGCCTTGTTTGGCATGTTTGTGGTTGACACAATGTTATGATAACTTTGTCAAATGCTTTTCATTTCCCATTTTCCCCTCCCTCCCTTTTTCTGCACGTGGTCATTTTAGTTACCTTACCTTACCTGATTGTGATTGTCATCCTTGTTTGCTGTGTTGGAGTTTTAAGATGATAAGAGCCTGAAGGCAATTCCTTTTCCTGATTATATCACAATCTTATCATCTTAAAACTAATAGACCGACTCCTACGACTGGAGAAGCTAGATACAGATCCGAGCTCGAGTTCGGCTAGCAAGGACTGGCTTCACTGGCTTTGCACCTTTGAGAACTTTCTTTCTGTCCTGCCTAGGGAGGGACTCAACAAGCTATTTGTATTAACGAACTATGTTAGTCCACGGATCTTTGAATACATCGAACATTGCACAAACTACGACGAGGCCATCGGCTTACTGAAGGCCCAGTATGTAAAGCCTGCCAACGAGGTGTTTTCCAGACATCTATTGGCCACCCGTTGGCCACCCGATGACAGAAAAGTGGAGAGAAGCTCGATAAGTTTCTTAAGTTGCTCAAGTCGTTGTCTAAGGACTGTAACTTCCAGAATGTTACTGAGATTATGTCAACAACCGCCACGACCCTATCCCATGCCCACACTGAGGAATCCTTGGACAGTGCGGTCACTGCTGGTGCTAAGTATTACTTCTGCGGTTACAACAAGCACCCTCGCCTGAAATGCCCGGCTAAGGATGCGACATGCAACAAGTGTCAGAAAAAGGGGTACTTTGCCAAATACTGCAGGTCTAACCCTGCCCGTAGCCAGTCTGAAAACAGTAGTGCTGCAGCTATGTACCCTACACTAGCGGCGATCGATTCTAATACACCGTCATCCCTGCTCAAGTCCAGCTCTGAGGTCACTATCAATGGTGTAAGTACTTGGGCACTAATAGACTCCTGCAGCACAGAGAGTTTCATTCATCCCCGCCTTGTAGATTCTCTTAGCCTCCAAAAACTTTCTGAACATAGGGACATTGCCATGGCCCAATCTTCGCTGTCTGCAAAGACTCTTGGATACTGCATTCTTAGTTTAGAGCTTGGAGGTAAGAAGTACTCAGGTCTTCACGTGTCAATCCTCCCAGGCTTGTGTGCTGATATAATACTTGGACTTGATTTTCAGAAACAGCACCAGAGTATCATCACCTTCCATCATGGTGGGCCTCAGTCACCTCTTGTGGTTTGTGGACTCAGCACGTTGAAGGTTGAAACCTCCGGATCTCTTTGCCAATCTGACTGCTGACTGTCATCCTATCGCCACAAAATCACGGAGGTACAACTACGATGACAGAAAGTTCATTGACACAGAAGTTCAACGCCTACTCTAGGAAGGAATCATAGAGCCCAGTACCTCACCATGGCGAGCCCAAGTTATGGTGACCCACAATGAAAGCCACAAGAAGCATCTGGTCATTGATTATTCACAGACGATAAATCGTTTCACTCTCCTGGATGCATACCCCCTACCCCGTATTGATTATACTGTCAATACTATTGCACAGTACCGGGTCTTCAGCACCATCGATTTATGCAGTGCCTACCACCAAGTCCTCATCAAAGACACTGACAAACCCTATACTGCATTCCAGGCATTGTACCAATTTACACGAGTACCATTTGGAGTGACTAACAGAGTGGCATGTTTTCAAAGAGCAATGGATACCATAATAGCTGAAGAACAGCTGCAGGCGACTTTTCCTTACCTTGACAACATTACAATATGTGGGAAAGATCAGAAAGAGCATGATATAAATCTCGAGCATTTTTTGGAAGCAGCTTCTTGACGCCAGATTACCTATAATGAAGATAAGTGTGTGTTTTCCACTCGAAAACTGGCAATTCTTGGCTCAGTCATTGAAGAAGGGGAGATGGCCAGATCCTGATCATCTACGCCCTCTGCAACAACTCCCTGTTACTAATGATATGAAAAGTCTCCGTCGAATCCTTGGATTCTTTTCTTACTATTCACAATGGATTCAATGTTACTCTGAGAAGATAAGACCCCTATCAACACCTCTAGTTTCCCAATTTCTAAAGAGGCCAGAACTGCTTTTGAAACCCTAAAAAGGGACATTGAGCAGTCAGTGGTGTGTGCCATGACAAAAGCATACCATTCGAAGTTGAGACTGATGCATCGGAGTTTGCCATTGCTGCTACCCTCAACCAAAATGGACGTCCGGTAACGTTCTTCTCCCACACATTACAGGGTTCTGAGGTTAGGCATGCATGTTGAGAAAGAATCCCAAGCTATCATCGAAACAGTTCGCCACTGGAAGCACTATCTTACAGGAAGGCATTTCTCCATAAAGACAGATCAACGTTCCGTCGCATACATGTTCGACAACAAGCTGAGGGGAAAAATTAAAAATGCCAAGATTATCCGTTGATGGAGCTATCTTATTCAGCTTTGATATTATGTACCATCCAGGAGTTGAAAATATTCTCCCTGATACATTTTCTCCAGCATCCTGTTCTGTTGTCTCTAGCGGTACAGATCTAGTGGAACTTCATAACTCACTTTGTCACTGTCAGGGAGCATCCTGACAACTGCTGACACCTCTGGAAAAGGAGGAACAACCTGCATTGTGACTGCCTCTGACACCTCTGGAGAAGGAGGAACAACCTGTGGGAATCACGTTGTGACTGCCTCTGACACTTCTGGGAAAGGAGGAATCTCTCACCTGATTACTCACCTACATCAGAAGGTGTAAAACCACAGAGACCAGAGAAGACAGACTACCCACAAAACCACTACGTGAACTGTGAGAGAATCTATAAAAGAGAAGAACAGCAAAGAGAGGAAAAGAACAAAGAAAGAAAGAAAGCGAACGATTAAGAAAGACAATTAAGACTGAGTAAGTCTATCATCGAACGAGATAGATTACTAGTGATATTGTGCTTATTGATATATGTTTTAATGTGCATTTGAGCCATTGTTTTATTGTTCTTTAATTCCTAACAAGCTCTAGTGAGGGAGTGAGGTTAGTGTATTGGTCTTACCAACGTCTTGAGGGCAAGAGTTGTGGTTCATCTTCTAGGTTCTCAGGCAACGGTTTGGCGTCATCAGAAACTGCTAGTAACTTATAAGAGGTCACAGGGAGAGAGTTTCTGACATTTGGTGGCAGCGGTGGGATCAGCGAAACAGTAGTGTTGGATCCTAGTGGAAGACAACTTGGACAGGAGTTCCTAGTTGGTCGGAGCATCGCGTTGCGCTATTTTTCTTTTCTCTATTGCTACGTTAGCAAAACGGCTCGGGTATACGTATCTAGGAGCCTGTGAAACAAAACCCTACCCTAGGATACCACACAGTGTTAGTCCCTAGGGACAGTGCATATTTCTGTTGTATCCTTTTCTTTTGTCGTTTATTAGAGCGACATTATCTTACTATTGGTTAATTGTGTTCTGTATAATAATTATATGCAACCCACGAGCATGTCTCACGAACGAGCGCGACCTGGAGAAGACCGTCAGTTACGGAGTGGGAAAATTCCTAGGGATGGCATGGTAGAAGAAGCAACGATTGCAGAAGAACCTATTATATCTGGTACGCTGCTGATGACGCGATTCGTTCAAGCAGAAGAAAGACAGGCACAGAGGAAGGAAGAAAGACTTCAGCGAGAGGAAGAACGAAGGGAGCGGGAGTGGGCACGTCAAGAACGTCAAGAAGAACGTTGGGCTCAGCTCCTATCATCACGATTTCCTCCACCATCAGCAGAAGTAACACCTCCCAAGATAAACTTGCAGAAGTTTAGTGAAGGCACCGATGATATGGGCGCATACCTGAAAATGTTCGAGGTGACGGCCAGCGCGAATGGTTGGCCAGCCCGACATTGGGCGAACTACTTAAGAGGTTCGTTGTCTGGTCAAGGGTTGACGGCAGTGGCAGCTCTGCCAGCACTGAGTCAGACCAATTACGAGCAGGTCAAAGAAGCCCTCTTGAATATCTACAAGGTGACCTCTGAAACATACCGAGCCAAGGTATTTGACCAGACATTCGACGAAACTAACCCCGATGGATGGTTCAGGTCATATAAACAGTCCTTCCACCAGTGGTTGGACTCCTCCAACAAGACAGAACGAGATACTATGCTCTATGAGCTAGCACTAAGGCGTCTTCCAGGGTGGTTGGAGGGGCAGATGCGACGGTTGCACCCCGACACTTATGAGGAACTGGGTGAGGCTGTTGTATGCTATTTGTCCAGTCAGCGACAAGGAGGACGAATACCTAAGAAATCCGACCAGAGAGAGAGTTTTGGACCGAAACATAGGGACACTCAGAATCACCCAAGACCACTGGAGCAGAAGCATCCAGAGGCAGAGGGAAATAAAGGTGTCTACTCTCCATCCGGTAGGGACTTCAAACAAATCAAATGTTTCAGCTTCAGATGTGGAAAAAAAGGACATTTTAGAAAAAATTGTTGAGTAAAAATGGACAGTGTCAATTTTGGACACAGCACATACATCCGGACGAATTTACCAACTTGGACAAGAATGGCCAAGGTCAACGGCAAGTCTGTAGTGGCGTTGCTGGACACAGGCTGCTCGAAATCCATAGTACATCCGAGGTGCATCGACAGCAAAGACCGACTAGGATGGAAAATACCCTACACCACTGCTAGTTCTCGAAAGACTTGGTTCTCTGCCGCGAGAATCGAGTTACAGATAGACGGGAAGACACACGAGCTTGCAGTGGGTGTATCACCTCACATCAATGTGGACATGCTTTTGGGGAAAGATGTACCACACTTCAGGAAGCTACTCAGAGAGATGCTTGAGGAGGATGTCAAGGAGGAGACTCAACCAACGGAAGAAGTGAGAGTTCCTGATGTGGCCATGGTGACCACAAGAGCTGGACACAACCGACAGCAGGAAGAGAACCAAGCCGCAGAGTCGCAACAGAAGCAGGATGAAGCAATCATTCAGACTCTAGAACCTTTGGAAGAGGAAGAGTCAAGTTTGGGTAACATGTACCAATTTGATGATGAACTAATTGTTGTCCCAACCCAACGTTGTTTCCCAGATAAGGCTACAGAAGATCCTCTATGGCCGGAACAAGCCAGCTACGCTCTCTCCAAGCAACAGACCGTACACTGGAGAAATGGAGACAGGAGGCTGAGGAGGCTAAGGATGGGGATGTGTTTTGGGAGAATGGGCTACTAAGGCGAAGACCGTACAAAAAAGAGGACACTAATTTGTTAGTTGTTCCTCAATCATGTAGGACAGAGGTGCTGAAGCTTGCACATTGTTCCCCAACCGCGGGACATTTTGGAGAGACAAGAACTCTGGATACTCTCCGACAGAGGGTTAGCTGGCCAGGTATGACCGTAGACGTAAGAGAAGCATGTAAATCCTGTCCAGTGAGCGGCCCCAGCAACCTTGAAGAGAGCTTCGCTTGATCCGCTGCCAATCATCAAGAATCCATTCTACCGCATAGCGATGGATATCTTTGGGCCTCTAAAAAGAACTAAAGCAGGTAACAAATATGTACTTGTAGTACAAGATTATGCAACAAAATGGCCAGAGGCATTTCCTCTACGAAATGTGACCACAGAATCAGTAATTGACTGTCTAGTGGAGCTCACTGCTAGATTGGGGGTGCCAAGAGAAATACTCACCGATAATGGGTCAAATTTTATTTCTAAAACCATGAGAGGGTTTTGTGAGATGTCTGGAATAAAGCAGATCAAGACATCCCCTTATCATCCACAAACTGATGGGATGGTGGAAAGATGGAACTCCACCCTGAAGCGTCTGCTTCGTAAGTTAACTCGGTTAGAATGGGATCAGTGTTTATCCTATGTATTGTGGGCTTACCGTAGGACAACCCACAAATCAACGGGTTACTCGCCGTTTGAGCTTTTATTTGGCAGAAAGATGAGGACACCACTGGATGAGTTGGTAGAACTGTGGATCAATGAGACAGAAGAAGAAGGTCAACCCGTAATCGAGTACCTTCAACTCCTTCGAGAGAAGATGGAGACAGTGCGGGAGTTGGCTGCTGCAAATGAAACTGATGCGAAAGAAAAACACAAATATTATTATGACAAAAAGGCTGTGAGTAGGTCATATGATATTGGTGATTTTGTCTTGGTTTTCCAACCCAGGAAGCAACACAAGCCTGGCACACGCAATGCCAATGCTGATGGCCTATCACGAGAGCATGGCTCTCACTTGAACGATGGGGGAGTGCCAGGGAGCATCCTGACAACTGCTGACACCTCTGGAAAAGGAGGAACATCCTGCGTTGTGACTGCCTCTGACACCTCTGGAGAAGGAGGAACAACCTGTGGGAATCACGTTGTGACTGCCTCTGACACCTCTGGGAAAGGAGGAACAACCTGTGGGAATCTCTCACCTGATTACTCACCTACATCAGAAGTTGTAAAACCACAGAGACCAGAGAAGACAGACTACCCACAAAACCACTACGTGAACTGTGAGAGAATCTATAAAAGAGAAGAACAGCAAAGAGAGGAAAAGAACAAAGAAAGAAAGAAAGCGAACGATTAAGAAAGACAATTAAGACTGAGTAAGTCTATCATCGAACGAGATAGATTACTAGTGATATTGTGCTTATTGATATATGTTTTAATGTGCATTTGAGCCATTGTTTTATTGTTCTTTAATTCCTAACAAGCTCTAGTGAGGGAGTGAGGTTAGTGTATTGGTCTTACCAACGTCTTGAGGGCAAGAGGTGTGGTGCATCTAGGTTCTCAGGCAACGGTTTGGCGTCATCAGAAACTGCTAGTGACTTATAAGAGGTCACAGGGAGAGAGTTTCTGACAGTCACCCTAGAGTAACTCGTATGTTCCACTTTGTGAGAACTCGGAATTTACCATACTCAGTTGAAGAAGTGAGACAGATGACCAAAGCTTGTAGGGTGTGTGCCAAACATAAACCTCAGTTTCACAAACCTGTAGAAGCGCATCTGATAAAGGCTACTCGGCCATTTGAGAGACTGAACCTAGATTTCAAAGATCCATTGAAGTCAAATAATCGGAACACCCCTTCTTTCTCAATATAATTGATGAGTACAGCCGGTTCCCTTTTGTCTTCCCATGCAAGGATATCAGCGCCCAAACTGTTATACAATGCCTGTGCCAGCTGTTTTCTATTTTTGGGATGCCAGCATACATCCACTCGGGCTCCTCCTTCATGAGTGCGGAGTTGCATCACTCTTAAACAGAGAGATCGTTGCTAGTCACACTACTGCTTACAACGCAGCTTGCAATGAACAAGTGGAAAGATACAATGGGACAGTTTGGAAGGCTGTAACCATGGCACTCAAGACACGCAGCCTCCCAATGGCATGTTGGCAAGATGTGCTCCCAGATGTGCTGCACTCATTGTGTTCTCTGCTGTGCACATCCACCAACTGCAGTCCCCATGAGAGGCTCTTCAATTTTGAGAGACGCTCTTCACGGGCGAATCGATACCCTCCTGGCTCATGAATCCTGGTCCAGTACTACTCAAGCGACATGTCCATACCAGAAAGGATGAACCCCTAGTGGATGAAGTTGAACTCCTGCAGGCCAACCCTCAATATGCACACATTCGGCATGCTGATGGACGAGACTACCGTATCGATCCGACACCTGGCTCCAACTGGGGATGTTATACTGAGTAATGACCTTCTGCCTGAGCCCGGTGCACCTGTGAACAGTGAAGTGGTGGGATTCTGATGCGATCCAAAGAGGTGCTCCCGAAGCCCCTGTTCCTGCTACTGAGGATGACCCGCTACTCAGACGTTCGGAGCGCAACAGGCGTGCTCCTGATAGACTCAACCTACGAACATCTGAAAGAATGGGGTGAATGTTATAACTTTGTCAAATGTTTTTCATTTCCCATTTTTCCCTCCCTCCCTTTTTCTGCATGTGGTCATTTAGTTACCTTACCTTACCTAATTGTGATTGTCATCCTTGTTAGCTGTGTTGGAGTTTTAAGATGATAAGAGCCTAATGTTCTGAAGGCAATTCCTTTTCCTGATTATATCACACGGACTGTGTGTGTGTAATATGATGTGCATGTGTGGCTGGTGTGTGGCCTGCTCGTTGTTCCCCCCCTATGTGAGGATATCTAGTCCACCCAGCTCCTCTTGAGGTTGTGAGCTCGTCATTCTCGCAAGAAAAAGATCACAGCCATATAGAGTTACATGTATGCAACCCCCACCCTGGTTAGTCCAGCCACCCTGGTTGTCCAGCCACCCTGGTTAGTCCAGCCACCCTGGTTAGTCCAGCCACCCTGGTTAGTCCAGCCACCCTGGTTAGTCCAGCCACCCTGGTTAGTCCAGCCACCCTGGTTAGTCCAGCCACACTGTTTAGTCCAGCCACCCTGGTTAGTCCAGCCACCCTGGTTAGTACGGCCACCCTGGTTCCAGCCACCCTGGTTAGTCTACCCACCCTGGTTAATCCAGATCATGGTAAGTGGATCCACCCTGGTCCCTAGTTCGTCCAGCCATCCTGGTTAGTCCAGCCACCTGGTTAGACACTGGGTCAGTTGATAGACCATTTCCCTTGGTACGTGTACCACCTTTATTTTATCACTTCAAATCCTCCACCTCTTGACCATGCATGAATGTGCACACGCTTGTGGTGGCACCGCCTACATGGACGGCTACTACCCAAGGGAAGCCGAGATTAAATATTCTACTCAACCATATTGAGGAACATTCCAAGCCAATCTCATACAGTCATCAGCTTATACATGCATATACAGGATTGTACATGAACTCAGAGTCACAAGACTCAATGTATCACAGCATGTAGCTTAGAATTATGTAAATAGCCTTATAAGGAAGTAGCTGGGCTGGGCAGGCAGTATTTTTCTAAAAGGAGCCCGCTCAAAGCTAGGTAATCTTTAATGTATTGTGACTGAGAGAGTCTCACTGTGGAGAATAGTGGATAAGTTGTACATCTCACCACATCTGGTGTCAGCGTGCTACAAACCTCACTGAACTGACCAAACCCTACAGAAGAAGGAAGACAGACTGCCTATAGGACAGCAGCTCTACTTCCAGCTAAAGAAGCAGCTACACTATGCTGGCTGAGAAATCAGACTCCAGGCCAGCCGACCCCGACCCCCTAGGAATCTACCTTGCAGTCTGGGAGAACTGAACGTTACCAGATGGATCTCCGAACTAAGTCAAAGGTGCAAGACTCTGCCTACTCCTGCAGAACATAGAGGGAGGAAACACTGAACCACCTTCTGAACCTGAGCATGCACAATGGTCTGATGAAGAGCCCACACCATGTCTAAAGCATCAGCCACCAATGTGCTGAGTGGTCAGCTCTAGGGGAATAAACAACCCGATTACAATGATGCTCCAGATGCAGCAACAAGCAGCCGATGACAGGAGAAAAGAAGCTCACAATGGAGGGCCGACTCTGACAGATGGCCACACTCCTGGCTCATAGGGAAGCTCAGGCCAAAGAAGAAAAGCGACTAGCTGATGAACAGCAGTAGCAGCCGAACAGAAGCTGAAGAGACAAAAAGCAAGCCGTTGAGGACCAAAAGGCTTTATTGAGGGTACAAGCAGACATACTAGAGAACGAGCAACAGGCCAGATGGGAGGCAGAGTATAGAAGAGAAGAACAGGAGGCTGCTAGATGAGCTAAGGACAGAGCAATGGGCAAGAACCTACCTCACCTAGCAAATTTCTCATGATCAGATGACATCGATGTGTTTTTACCACACTTTGAGCAGCAGATGTCAGCCAACAATGTCTCTCCCTGCTACTAGGTTAACCATGTCCTCCGAACTCTAGATTCCAGAAGATGCAGAGTGGTATTGCAGCTCTCTTCTTCATAGGCCAATGACTACCCAAAGTCAAGGAGGTATTGCTGAAATTATTCGAACAAACTTTCAGGGTAGGCCTATGCTGGCAGAACCTCATAATCAGGCCAGAGGAATTATACAGCTACCAAAGGGCTATTCTTCCTGGATGGATGGAGCAGGTGCCATCTCCAGAGAAGTGCTCCGTGATTTAATTGCTACAGAACACTTACTCAACTTGCTTCTCCCACACATACAGACGATCAGAAGCCCAAGGCACCCCTTGCAATGATGGACCTTGCTGATGTCCATACCCGGAATATGAAGCCACAGTAGGACTACAAGGGCAGAAGTGACACTGACAGCCATCATGGTAATAGAAAAAACAATAGGAGCTGGAACCGCCATCAACAGCAGCCACACAGTTTAGTGCAGAACTCCCAGTCCCAGTCTCAACCACACTCCTCCTGAACAACTGTTTAGTGCAGCCACCCTGGTTAGTACAGTCACCCTGATTAGTACAGGCCACCAGCCACCGTGGTTACTCCAGCCACCGTGGTTACTCCAGCCACCCCACCCTGGTTAGTGATCCATTGATTCCTGGTCCCTGGTTAGTGCAGAAGGAGCTATAAAGTCAAGTGTTTTTTTGGCCTACTAGTAATGTCCCTATTTTTCAGTCAATCATAGTTTACAGACATCAGATTACATGTATTATACAGAATTGTACATGACCTCACAAGACTCAATGCATCACAGCATGTAGTGCAATAAGCAGGGAGCAAGTGGGCAGGCTGGTCAGGCCTTGGCCTGACCAATATTTATGTCATTGTGGGCGTATCAATGATACAATTTTGCAGTTTTGTACTAAATATGTTGTTTGGATTTGCAATGCAGTGTTGTTGATGGCAACTGCCAAGGAGGTTATTCTTTGCCACTTTGTAGTGTTAATTAAATAGGTCACAGTCAGTGTGTTTGACATTGCAGCTGTTGTCAAACCACAGGGTGTTTTTCACATTGCACTGACAGCAAGAGAGTGTACATGATCACCAGATGATCATAATATGATGATACAATACATGCTGTTCAGTGGTGCAGTGAGTTGCTGTTGAGCTATGGCAAGCTGTAGTTTTAGTTTTCATCCTCCCGAAATTTCTGATGCTCCACATCAACCTGGTCAAAGCTTTAGGTTCCCAAAGTGCTTCTTTGGGGGGAAAAACTGCTGCATCACGATCATTTCAAGTATCATGGGTTCAACGGTGGCCTTTTCTACATTATGATGCAGCTAAAGATTTAGCCTACTGTCATACTTGTGTAATGAGTTATTTCAGAAAGAAGATGAGAACTTCCAAAGCAGATCCAGCATTTGTAAGTTTTCATTGTTATTGTTGTGCACCTTATGACCAGGCCTATATAAACAGTTTGTTAAAGATATTTCAGGACTGCAAGGGTTATTCTAGCTGGAAGGATGCTGTTCTGTCATTTAAGAAACATGAAACTAGTGGTTGCCATCTCGAATCAGTAGAAATGATACTTAGTTTGCCTACCTCTACTAAGCACATTGGTGTACAACTTTCTCAACCATTTGCACGGAGATGGAGGATAAAGATGTTACTGAAGATTTTATCTTGCATCAGGGTATTAGCTAGGCAAGGGCTAGCATTTCGAGGTGATGGTGAATCTGAAATTTTGTTCAGTTTCTCAAGTGTGCCGGTGATGCATTAACCATGAACAGGTTGCAGAAGATCAATAAATATACATCACATGAAATTCAAAATGAAACTTTAAAGAACCTTGCTCTACAGGTTCTTCGAGATATTGTTGGTGATCTCCAAAAATCACCCTTTTTAACCATAATGATTGATGAAACTGCCGATGTCACTAATCGTGAAGTCACCATTGTTATTCCAAGAGTGATGAAGATTTTGCAAGTGTAGGGGATCATTGGCTTTATGAGGTTGATTCTATTGGTGCTGTGTCTTACAAGAGTAATCTAGGACTGCTTGTTGCCAATCTCAGTAAACTTCATGGTCAATGAGATGATGGATGCAGCACAATGAGTGGGACAAAAACAGGAGTTGCTAAGAGGATATCAGAATAGGAAACGTGCTGCTATTGGCATTCCTTAAATCTTGCTGCTAGTGACACTATCAAAAATTTGAAAGTTATGGAATTTGATTTTTTTGTTCTTTTTACAAAGATGATTTCCATTCTGAGGTTCTTCGAGTGCAGTTGCTTATCTTTGGACTTGAATTTCAGTGAATTCAGAAGGAAAAGTATGGTGAAAAGAATCACAATACGACTACAATTTCTGATATCAAGTCATTCTTTTCTGACTTGACTGCTGGTAAGAAATTTTTGCTTTCTCAATTTTGTTGAGTTATCAAACTTATTTTGATCATGCCAGCCACCAATTCTACATCAGAAAGATCATTCAGTGCTGGGAATGACAACCCAGTGCCATTCCCAGACATAACGACTCCACCGCTAAGTAATGGAACCACAACCACAACCAATAATGGAACATAATGAGGAACCCATTACAGAACAAATGGATGTAGAAGGTTCTTCGGTCCACTGAGTGGGCAGCTGGATCACATGACCTGAAAGGGATATAAAAGGACTAATCAGCTGACAGTCAGGGAGATCTGAACTGGACTACATTTATTGTATGTAGGTGTAATTCTCTGTATCCTTGACAAAATGATTTATATTTAGTATATAATCAAACTACCAGTGAGGGTATGGTGTCAAAGGGGTAGAACCGAGACAAGGTCTGGAAGGAATCAGGCCGAAGTTTGGTATACCGATCTAGGTCTAAGTAGGGTGGTAGTGAGGCTAGCATCATGAGATACCTAGGCATCGCGGGAGGAGTTATTACCCATTGTAGTTGAGGCAGGAAGGTCTTAGATAGATCAGAATGGGTAATTTCCCCGGTGGTGGCAGTGGTGGGATCTTCTAGAGAGAGGATATCCCGGACCAGCCAGTAGCTAGAGCAGAGGAGTTGTATAGCTCGGAAGGATAGAGTCTGGGCACGGCCCTTAGACTTGCAAACCCAACCTTCATTAGCCAGGAGAAGAGCTAGGAAGAGGTTTTGTGGATTAGGCTTAATTGAAAGAAGAATGAAGAAAAAATTGGTTGCTCAGGAATATTCTTTTCCCCTCCCAACCTCAAGTCTGAGGAGAGAGACCAAAGGTCTACGATGGAGCCCCGAGGCAGACACGGCAATACTCCAGAGACTGCTACCCTCATCGACCCCATGGATCGCTTCCTCAGCCAATGGATCCTCATCGATCAGAGGAGGGCTGAACAAGAGGAGCAGAAGAGAGAAGAAAGGGAGGAACGGCTGGAACGCCAGTAGGCCAGGAAGCACTCGACAAACGGAGATGAGAGGAAGCTAGGAGAGAGCAGGACGCAAGGCAGGAGAGGCAAGAAGAAGCCCAAGCTGAGCAACAGGAGAGGCTTCTCAGAATGATGGCCGAGATGCGTCCATTGCCTTCTGTGGCTGCCCCACTGGTGATGCAGGAAGGTCTTAGATAGATCGAAGTGGGTAATTTCCCCCGACAAGTGCCCTTCGCAGGGTAAATAGTTATTTACGAAACACCATGAGTCAGCTGAGGTTAACTAATCTCATGCTATTACATGTCCATTAAGGAGTTAACGGATAAATTGAACTGAAAGATGCTGAAAATGAATTCATAGGAGATTCAGAACATAAGCTCAAGATTTTTGGAAAACTAAAGTAACTTAAAACTCTGTATTAATTAAGTAGATGAATAGTCCCATTCTGTGTTTTCATCTAGTTTGTTGTGTGCCACTGGTGTGTAACTGGTAATTATATCTTCCATTCTTAATACGCATGAACACCACACCATACATGTCCTGACCAATCAAATTTTGCTTGCTCCAGGCCTATTAAGGAAGTAGCTAGGCTGTGCAGGAAGTCTTTTTATAAAAGGAGCCTGCCCAAAGAGAGGATTATTAATAATATTGTAACTAAGAGTGTCTCACTGAAGGGAGTGTGGCACCAGCGAATAAGTTGTACATCTCAATCACACCATCCTGATTAGTACAGCCACCCTGGTTAGTGCATCCACCCCGGTTAGTCCTGCCACCCTGATTAATACAGCTACCCTGGTCCCTGGTTAGTGCAGCCATCCTGTTTAGTGCAGCCACTCTGGTTAGTACAGCCACCCTGGTTAGTGCATCTATCCTGGTGCCTGGTTAGTGCAGCCATCCTGGTTAGTGCATCTATCCTGGTGCCTGGTTAGTGCAGCCACCCTGGTTAGTGCATCTATCCTGGTGCCTGGTTAGTGCAGCCACCCTGGTTAGTGCATCTATCCTGGTGCCTCGTTAGTGCAGCCACCCTGGTTAGTGCATCTATCCTGGTGCCTGGTTAGTGCAGCCACCCTGGTTAGTGCATCTATCCTGGTGCCTGGTTAGTGCAGCCACCCTGGTTAGTGCATCTATCCTGGTGCCTGGTTAGTGCAGCCACCCTGGTTAGTACATCTATCGTGGTCGCTGGTTAGTCCAGCCACCCTGGTTAGTGCATCTATCCTGGTGCCTGGTTAGTGCAGTCACCCTGGTTGTACAGCCACCCTGATTAGTACAGGCCACCGTGGTTAGTCCAGCCACCCTAGTTATTCCACCCTGGTTAGTGATCCATTGATTCCTAGTCCCTGGTTAGTGCAGCCATCTTGTTTAGTGCAACCACCCTAGTTAGTACAGCCACCCTGGTTAGCGCATCTATCCTGGTCCCTGGTTAGTGCAGCCACCCTGGTTAGCGCATCTATCCTGGTGCCTGGTTAGTGCAGCCACCCTGGTTAGTGCATCTATCCTAGTGCCTGGTTATTGCAGCCACCCTGGTTAGTACATCTATCGTGGTCGCTGGTTAGTCCAGCCACCCTGGTTAGTGCATCTATCCTGGTGCCTGGTTAGTGCAGCCACCCTGGTTAGTACAGGCCACCGTGGTTAGTCCAGCAACCCTAGTTATTCCACCCTGGTTAGTGATCCATGTCCCTGGTTAGTGCAGCCATCTTGTTTGGTGCAACCACCCTGGTTAGTACAGCCACCCTGGTTAGCGCATCTATCCTGGTCCCTGGTTAGTGCAGCCACCCTGGTTAGCGCATCTCTGGTTAGTGCAGCCACCCTGGTTAGTGCAGCCACCTGGTTAGCACATCTATCGTGGTCCCTGGCTAGTGCAGCCACCTTGGTTAGTGCAGCCACCCAGGTTAGTGCAGTTACTCTGATTAATGCCCACTCTGGTTAGTCCAGCCACCCTGATTAGTGCAGCAATCCCAGTTGTGGTTAGGCACTTGGTCAGTTAATGGAAGCACCATTTCCCTGGTGCACGTATCTTTATTCCGTCCCTTCAAAGCCTCCACCTCTTGACCACATACATGCATGAATGTGCACGTCCTAGTCACTGTTTAGTTGTTGTTGTTGCTGTTGTTGTTGTTGTTGTTATCATTAGTTATTATTATTATTATTGCTATTATTACTATTACTGCTGTTACTACTACTATTATTATTATTATTATTATTATTATTATTATTATTATTATTATTATTATTATTATTATTATTAGTATTATTATCATCATCATCATCATCATCATCATCATCATCATCATTATTATTATCTTTATTGTTGTTGTTGTTGTTGTTGTTGTTATCATCATTGTCTTTTTTTTATTTATTTTTTATTATCATGTATGGCTCACCTGCTGTTTCTGGAAGCTCTTCTGCTGAGAAAGGCTGCACAGGCACCTATGCTTACCTGGACCGCTGAGTCCCTTTAGAAAGAAGGCTCTCCTGGACAGAGTTCTTTGCTTGTAGACTAGGCACAGCATATCACCTCATAGTCACTGCCTCATGAGCAGTGTATTCCAAAAGAGAATTTAAATAGTCATTTCTTACAAGCTATTATATAAGAGCCCCAAAATATTGTCCAGGTTAACTTGTGATATCACCATTGAAGGGTTGAAAGGTCAGCTTTGATTAAATTTATTCTGTGCCCTCATGCCATGTGGGCAGGATCAGTAGTTGGTGCTGGTGATGTATGTACAGCAGCTGATGATGGAGCCACACAATGCTTGTTAACCAAGCAAACATAGATGCCTTCCTTGAATGTACAGCCTGCTCAATCTCATCTGCAAGTTTATATTCCTCTGTAAGATCTAGCATCATACCGTCCAGTTGATTGAGAATGTCAAGTTTCTTACGACAGTTCAGTGACAGTCTAAATGTGTCCACTCCATGAAGTCCAGTCTAAGCCAGCAATTGCCCAACTCTACTCAGCATTCGGGAATTTGAAGCCTTGTGTCCAGCATAGATGCATTTTTTTCCCTCGTTGGCTCGTCAGCCATGACTCATGTGATAATTACTGCAAGTGGTTAGTTGGTTATCTTCGAGGATCAAATATATCAAAACATCACTTGATCAAACATATTATAAATAATGATGCACTAATAGAATTGTCTATATACAACATACCAAAACCTACCAAAACTGACACTTGAGTTTCCCACAAATATCTGGAGCATGTTGTCATGTACAATGGCGAACAGCGAGGAAACTTGATCCCACCATTTGCACATGCACATTTATATGATTATAATCAGTAGATTTCTTTCCTTTTTTATTTTTATTTTTTTTTGTTATGTTTAGTAGTCCCATGCATACTGAACCTGTAACTTTGATATTTAAAAAATTAAAAATGGAACTTGTATAATTTGTCCATAAGCAGCTATATAGCTCTTGATTATATGCTTTAATTAATTCCTGATAAAGACTAGAGCATCTAGTGGAAATGTCGGCTGTGTACAATTTCAAGTTGATTGAGGTTATTATAATTAGTTATCCATCCTAGATCTACAACTTGGGTGATCACAAATGTCTGAACTCAAGATAATACTTACTCTAGGTTTGCTCCAAAAAAGGAGTTTAAGGGCACCCAGCTTAGGCTAGCTACTCAACTGCTTGCATATATATATTATATATATATATATATATATTGTGGTTTTCCTTAAGGTCTGTGATAAAGCTCTAGCTATGACCTTCAACTCTAGCTGTATATAGATACTGCACCAGTCAGGTCTTGCTCCTAAGAAGGAAGTTCATATATGTAAATTTAACCAGGTTAGCAAAAGTTTCTAAGAGCCCACAGCTAAGGCTAGGTACAATGATATTGTGGTGTTCAATAGAGCGCTGAATGTTGTGACAAAGATATAGCACATCTGTATCAATAGCAATTGCAATGGTCTAGGCTAACTAGTACTTTTCTAAGATGCCGTAACCCTCATTTCATACCGGCAGGTCCGCTGACTTGGGGGGAGCATGGGGGGGGGGGGGGGAAAGGGGAGCGCTATCATTATATAGCTATATAATAACATTGCACGGAGTTTTATCCATAGTTGATAAATATGGAACTTCTACTATTTCAGCTCTCGTTCCTGCTCTCCCTGTCGGTGAGTCGCCAAATTTACAGAGATGCTCTGTTTGACAGCGCATCCATATTTCGCTCACCAGTGTTTTACCGTACGTTAACATAGAACTACTTGTCTCTTAATGTAAGCTGTCGTTACCGAAGAAGCACATATATATTACAGCACAGTGTGGAACTATTTAGTAACTAACCTGCAATTATTAACTCTGTTTTAAGGATCCGCCAAGCTAGGTCCTCACCACCCTAGTTCACCCTGTTAAACTAATATGGCTATTTTGTGTGTGTTTGGTTGTTTAATGTTTTGTATCCCTGGCTTATATCATGTGTTCAAGACTCTCCTTGCCAAGTCCCTGTATCTTGTAACTACAGTATTCTTGAGTTGAAGTGTATGCATTGATATTAATGAATGTGTTCTTCTCTCTCTTTCTCTCGCATAGCTTTAGGAGGTTGCATCTGCACAGTGATTACTTATGGCCTAACAGATGCAGTCCTCAGGAATGAGTCCGGACACGAACTGGGTGCAGTGTTCCAGACAAATCTCGATGATACTGATCCAATAAAAGTGATACAGAAGGAAGCACCATGCGAGAGTTCACCTACTGACCTCTGTAAGATCCTCATCATCTCAGCTAAACAAGAAAACTTGTATCACGGAGAATTCATGGTCCTTCTTGGTGATTCCGAGACCATAGTGAAATATGGTAAGCAGGTAGGATGCAGATATTAAAAATGCAATTGTTATGGCTGAAAATCTTAAAAACATGCAGGTGTGAAATGACATATATATACAGAGGCAGATAAACTTACCAATGGCCTATATACGACCTAGTTTGAGTTAACATATTTGGATAAATGATGCGACACCTCATTAAACTGGAGTAAAATGGTCATAACCCGGAAGAAATCCCCAAAAATGGTCTTGTTTTGATAATACATTCCTTGCCTCGCCATAAAAGACTACTGCTTATAGCGGCTTAGACCTCTCTACACCCAGGGGTCTCATGACAGGCCACCTCATCGACAAAATATATGTGTGATTCCCAAGTGTGTGTGATTAACAGTTCTGCATCATGTGCAGGTCCATCTAATCTCTCCTACCAAGGTGAAAGTGACAACGCAAACGTAACAATCACTGATACAGATTCTGAAATCACATTGGAACTAAGAACCACAAAAATAGGGAACTTTTTCTACGTATGTGAACGCACTGACGATGCTTGGACCCTAAGCTTAAAGTTCTCCATTCCAAGTTTATCAGTTTTTGCAGGATGCAGTTTGGGGACAGTGGGAGGACTATTCTCTGTACCTTTTAATGTTCAAGTGGCCTATAGTGGCTTGTTCCCATTCAGAAGCCTGGATGTCCTGATCACTTCGAGTAGTACATGTGCTCCTCCATCAGATGATACAATATCTATCATTCTCCACATAAGTGGTAGGTCTTGGGATTGTAAGTAACAATGTGTATATCAATCATGCTGTATGCATTGGCTTGACTCTCATGCATTTCTTAGCAGTAATGTGTATATGCAGTATGCATTGGCTTCACTCTCATGCATTTATTAGTAACAATGTGTATATTAATCATGCAGTATGCATTGGCTTCTCACTCTCATGGCATTTATTTTATTATTATACCCAGGAGAACTGGAACAGCCGGAGAGCCCCTCTATTCTCGGTAAGACATAAAGTGTACATATAGTTAGAAACAAGAGTGGTTTTTATGACATTACCTTAATCATTTTGTGGCTTAACAAAAGTGACTTCTGTATTATGGCATGTGCATGATGCAATCTTGACCTGCTGTATTGGTCCATAGGCGTAGCATCACCCTATTAATGAGAGCTGCCTCTTATTAAGCATGTGTACCTATTGTGTAACTCCAATTAAGTAAGCATGCCTCTTACTATGAAAACATGTAAATATCTTTAATTTAGCAAAATGTCTCTAGTAAGTAGAACTGCCTCTCTTTTTTTGGCTTTAAAAAGTATGCCTCTTATTAGATAAACATTGTCTATTGATTAAGCAAATGTATCATGTATGCTTCAAATTAAACAAGATTTCCTCTTAAAGTATGCCACTTATTTAACAAAGAATTCATCCTAAGTAGATAGCTATGTCTCATTTGGCAAGAATTCCTAATAAATAAGTACTCCCCTAATTATGTCATTACCTCTTATTAAGTTTTCCTGACTAGTTATTGAACACCATTTTATAGATTCCCCTACCAGCACCATTGTCCCCTCAAGCACCATCAGCACCATCAACCCAGCCACTCCCTTCCCCTCACCCACTGTAGGGCCAAGTGAGACCACTGCCAATGGTAAAGTTTAGATCAGTGTGTAGCCATAATGAGGTGTATAATTATTAGCATGGTTGATCATAGAAGCTGTTAGTATCTAAGCAGAGAGGAAACATGATTTCAATTGAGAAATAATTGAGGGCCCAATAATCTTAAATTAGTATGTAGGTTAGTGGAGTGGCTGTGGAGGCAGGCTAGTGAAGGGGCTCTGGTTAGCATTAGTAAGGTTGGGCATGAAAGCTGATAACTATGCTGGACACAGCTTCCATAGGAGCAGCTACAACAGCAGCAGTTTGTGATGCCAGACTCTTTAATAAAGATGCTGAGCCAGTGGGAAAGTGCAGCATACACATTGCATTTTAAAACACAAAAGTCTATGCTCTGCTCAGTGTCATAGTCATTAGCACAAGCCAAGTAACTGGGTCACAACACAGGAAGGGTGGCGTAGGTGTGTGCTGAGTTGATACTATGGGGGCTGTTATATGAACATAATTATAATGATGAGGTACTTGGGTGTAGGTGCAGGGGGACTGGTATGTCCCCCAACACCCCCTGGGCAGGTGGGATGGCTTACCTCAAAATACACCTCTGCACTCTTTAGAGGTAATTAGTAGAGGGGTGGAGGTGCGAGAATAGCAGAGGCCCAGTACACCTGCCATTAGCTGGAGAGATGACTTGGAACTCACCAGGTGGTCACTCTAGCAAAGACAGCTCATTAATGTATGGTTGGGCGGAAAGCACAACCAAAGTTAATGAGAGGCAGAGCTTGAAGCTATAGCAGACACGAGTATGTGTTGGCCAGGGCATAGACTGTGCAGAGCATGCAAGGTACTCTAGTGGGAACTAACCAAGAGTCCGAGCAGCCTATTCAACAGACTTAACAGTCTCACCCCCCACAAAATAAACACTTTAATCTAACTTTTTTACCATTTTATATCTGCTTCACTGTCGACAGCACTATTTATGCACCTAATTTAAAGTGTGTTACTTTCCGATAACTAAGTAGAAAAATCTTGTAATGCAAGACTGTTTATGGTTTTGACAACCCAAGAAATGTCAAGGCTACTATGTCTAACAGAATCATTTTTTTAGTGACATGCGGTACTCTTGACTCGTGAAGATAACTCCAGCAAAGGAGAGGATTGTGGAATTCTTACTTGGTAGAGCCTTCTTCCGAATGTGTTGCCTTGACTAAGATGGCCACAATAGTAGAAAGTGGGTGGATAAGCTTAAGGACATAAACTAGTAGGTGCTTAAAAAACTTGTGGTGACCACTTTATATATAGCTCCATATATTCTGTACATTTCATGGAATGGACTTGATATAATAGCTCAAAGAGATAGGTCTCACTCTGTGCTGATACTAAAATATTTTTCATAGATATAACTACCCAAGTTACTGGTGGGGGTTCCTCAAAACTTGAGTGCCTGAGTTTGCGCAACAGGTCTGATTCCAGTTTGTCAAGTGCTAGACAGCTGAAATTAGCACCAGCTGCTGGAGGAAGCCCCTACTGCATAATCGAATGATTTTATTAGGCACTAAAACTTGAGTACGCAGTCAAGCACCTCAGTTGAAACTAAAATTAAGTTTTCTAATAGCGCACTGTCTCTTTTCAGCCATGCAGTGTCCAACTTCAGCCAACGTGCAGGCCGATGTCATGGAATTCTTAGATAGAGCTCAACTTAATCAGTTGAAATTGCCACAGAGCCAGAAGTGTTTGCAGGAATTAACTTTTGTGGTTTGCAAATTTTCTGGGATACACCAAACAATTATTCTGCTAAAATGTTAAGCATGTGCACATAACTTGTAATGCGTGAGCATAGCTTGTGTGCAGAAGATGCTGTTGTATAAATGTCAATAATGTCATTCCTACGCTACTTTTCTCGGACATATACTTTTTCTTCATCGGAGTCTGCACCTTCACTGATGCCAAAGCTCTCCACAAAGCCGACAAGAGAGTGTGATTCTCACTGGACAAACCGGATGCTAGTTCTGCACCGAAAAGTCCTAAGATGATCTACTCTAGCTACTCTGCTGAGGGTCTTGCTGCTGAGCATGGGCCAACCGAAGAATCATGGCACTACATATTCCCAGAGTTAACTGTCCATCTACTGAAGATGTAGTACCTGGCAAAGTTAAATGATTATCAC
This sequence comes from Cladorhizidae sp. MBARI D1340-BT2, assembly GCA_028752905.1. Classification (NCBI taxonomy): domain Eukaryota; kingdom Metazoa; phylum Porifera; class Demospongiae; order Poecilosclerida; family Cladorhizidae; species Cladorhizidae sp. MBARI D1340-BT2. The sequence continues at coordinate 37,418,011 of JAQNBH010000017.1, forward strand.
CAGAACAGGATGAGGTAATAAATAGTCCTACAAAATCAGTGTTGGCCTCTTTTGCTTGTGGTTACTCTAGATGCTGAGGCGAGAGCTGTGTTATTGCAGTACAAGTTGCTGCTGGTATGGTCAACACTTCTATAGTACTGGCTGCTGCAGAAGGAATTGCTGGAAACAGCATGGCAACTGAATAAGTGCTCACCAAGGCATGGGATACATAATTCATGTGAAGCACGAGTCTTTTAACTCGGCTAAACTACCTGGACCTGAGTTTTCAAAAGTGAAAGGAGCAGTATCTTCTTGACATAGCTACATGCTAAAGTGTTAATAAATGGCATCCTCTTTCCCTAGCTATCAATTGAGATCAGATAGCCATTCATTTTGTTCCAGTGAGTGGATGGACAATGAACAAACAAGGGAAGAAGTTAATCGCCATTTCTGGCTTTGATGACAAAAATGTGATCACAGTGCTTCTAGCAGTGGCACTTAGCTACTGGAATATATTTACCACCTCATATTCAGGGAAAAACAGAAAGGTGGTGCCAGTTTCCACCTAAATGGGATGTTTGGCATTCAGAAAATCACTCATTTAATGAAGCTACATCGATGGAAAGGTTCTGCTGCCATTTGTAGAAAAAAGTTAAGCCACGGTACCTTGAAGAGAATCGTCCATTTCCAAAAAAAAATATTGTGCCTGCTAATTGCACTGACAAGTTGCAATGCCTTGATCTTTCAGTTAACAAACCCTTTAAAAGATAATTTCAAGGAATAATTCCAAGCAAGTTATGCAAAGGAGGATCAGAAGCAACTAGTCGCATTCATATTTCAATACTCAAGCTTAACAGTGTTGACTGGCTAATAGGAGGGCTGGAGTCTCTCTCTCAGAAGCCTGAAATTGAGTTCAGAAAGGCTGGTATATAAAAGTGAAGGAGAGCAGAACACTTTTAAGCTAAGCCAGGTGGTATATTTTGTATGATTATTGTCATAATACTGTTGTGTATAGTTATCATAAAATGAATTTCAGCAAACCGTAAATATTAAATTCTCAAACTCCATTTTTACCACAATTTGCAAACTATAATTACGACAAACATTTCCAGCTGTATGGTATAGCTTCTTATTTAAAAATGGTGTTTGTATGTGTTTTGTTGTTGTTTTTCATTTTTTATTAACGATCAATACTTGGAGGGAAATATCCTCCAAGAAAACACACTTTATTAACTTGCTTTTCTATCTAGCCCATCATTAGTCAGAGGGATAAATTCTATGTCACACTTAGCTCAGGCTCTCTGCTGTATGTATTGATATATACGAGAGAATTCATCCCAACAATTTGTAGGATTTAAAGTTATGTATGGATCCTTAGTTTAACATCACAGGACTAGATTTTGCTACCACAGAGAATGATAGTGTATCCCAAAGAATATGTGTTAAGCTATTAAGTAGTAGCTCTATTTTGTGTGTTATTTTTATTTATGGCAGGTCAAAATAGTTGACTTAGCAAATAGTATTTAGGAGGTTCTTATTTTATAATGAGTGCCCAATGGTAATTTTACCTCATCAGTAATTTATTACTTAAACTTAATTAGCTTATGTCCCATTAATTTTTATCACTTCTATTTATCACAGAGCAATCCATAGGTCTCAGCACTATTATTGCCATCGCTGTCCCAACAGCTATAATAACAGTTGTGGCTCCATTGCTTGGAATTGGATTATGTCTCTATTGTATCAGGATCTACAAACAGAAAGCTCGCAGGTAAAGTAATTATTAAAATGCTAGAATAGAGACTCAACCAATTATAGGCGATAGGCACACTATTGTTTAGTTATATTCTGTTATATTCTGTCTCTGTTGTATCAGGATCTACAAACAGAAAGCTCGCAGGTAAAGTAATTATTAAAATGCTAGAATAGAGACTCAACCGATTATAGGCGATAGGCACACTATTGTTTAGTTATATTCTGTCTCTGTTGTATCAGGTTTTACAAACGGAAAACTTGCAGGTAAAGTAATTATTAAAACACTACAATAGAGACTCAACTGATAGGTGATAGACACACTATAGTGTATTCTGACTCTGTTGTATCAGGTTTAATAAACAGAAAGCTTGCAGGTATAAAATAAAACGTAATTATTGAATCACTAACATTTAACAAGATAGAACCACGAATAGCACTTGACATACTTGTACGTCAGATGTCTAGGCCCCAATTAGTAGCCATAAACAGCATGTTGTAAGTAGTAGGCAGATAATGACACTCTGAGTTTATCAATCTGCCACAGGAATGTCTATCAGTGTGAATCTAATCATGGGCTGTGTACTAATATTTTGTTCATGAAAATTGTAAAGATTGAAAATGTGGCATAGAGTGTAAAGCAATGTATGTATTATAATATAGCTGCAGCAAACATGACTAAGAGAATTTGCTATAATCTACAACAAGTTATGGAAGAGGTCTTGTCAGATAGTCGTGAAAAAACATTCCCATATGATGAGTTGGATGACTTAGTATCCTGGAAGATAAGTGACGATAAAGATCTTCTTTGTCCAATCACTAGTGAATAGGAGGAGTTATTAGCTATTTGTGAATCAACACACACACAATATCATAATATATTCCTACATCTCAGAATCAACTATCTCAGAGGCATTACCACCTGCACACATCCACAATGTGAGAGAGACCCACACACAAATCATACCAACATGCACACACACACACAAAAGCACACATGCACACATCCAAAATCACACACCAAATGCACACAGGTACACAAGACACACACAAGTAATATTACATGTAGTATATAGATGAGTGAGCATGATGTGGCAGGGAAAGTTCGTGACACTGGCTTGACCAGAAGATCATAATGGCTATGGGAACAAATATTGACCTTTCAGAAGTAGCCAGAAGTATTCAAAGAAGATAAAGGGATGGAATCTGCTGGTCAATTATAACACACATGAGGCGGCTTCTACAGGTATGAGTTGAAATCAACTTTTCTTCCACTTTGAAATAACAAACCCTTTATTCTTAAACATGATTCCAACAAAAAAGTGAAAGAATTCCGCATCATTCTAGCCAATGAACTGGTTGCAGATTATTGTAGTTGAAAGAAACCTGGCAACCTGGGAGAAATTACCACACCTCATGGGTGGATACAGGATGCCCCCCCCCCACCCCCTAAAATGTGTTATAAATCCCATTATTATGTCTGTCACTATAACTTACTACAAGTATTAGTAGTTGATCATACTGATAGTGCTTGATAATGGTAATCAATTAACAAACTCACTCACACTATGCATTGATGAGTTGACGGCTGCAGCATGTGACATTGACAGCTGGCCTGCCATTCAGTTTCTGACTCTTGACTTTCTGAGTGCAAGATGAAAAGAGAGACTTACTTACCACTCCTTTACATCACTTCCTAATTCTGCTAACAATGACCAATTGATGAAGTGGACTCAATGCATACTACATAGACAGGGAGTAAAATGTCCAATGCAGTGAGGTTCTGCCCAGAATGTAACACTAGGTTATGTCACACAGGAGAGAAAAAAGATTGCTTCCTGCTCTGGCACAAGTGCCATGTGGAAAAAGAACTATAACACTTCTGTATTATTACCTAACATTGCTCTTGTAGAAACTTGTTTTAGTATTAGAGCTAGGGTTTTTTTGTGTGTTTTATGTATATATCTTGTTTCTTGTTATAGGCATCAATGTGAAGTAGCAAATAGACCAACAAGTATTTTGTAGTTATCCAAGCTTTCAACTTGAAATAGAAGGTTCAATTCAATCTACCCATCCACTCCAGCAATAGGAAAAGAGCAGGGTTGAACATGGGGAGTAAGAAGTCAGCTAAATAGACATTATTTATATAGCTATTATGAGTTACCTCGAAAAAAATCCCCTGACAAATCTATTATCTCGACGTACATTAAAATAACATATTGATACTCACTTTAGTTTTGTTAGCTAGATCATGATTGGTGTTATTTGCCACGGAACTTTAGCTTGCCACAGACAAAGCTTGTAGGTTCATCTGTCCGAGTTTGTACAAGTGAAGGAGTGTCGAAGAAGACAAACATAGGTGAACGCCCGAATGTCTATGAACTACAAGATCGCGGGGGGAAAGACTTGATCCTGTCTTAATCGGTAGTCAAGACATCACTTTTCCTCCTACTCAAAATACTCAAACAAACTTGTTTTCCCTCCGGTTCTAGTTTCAGGCATTACAACTGGAAAAGCCCAGTATACCTGGATCACATGAAAACAATTCTGGCTCATGTGACACAACATCAAAATTTAATCTCATGTGTAATCGGTTAAGTATAAAATTTATCAATACAAGGGAACTAAAATATGAATGATTATGTATGATGAATCAGTACATGAAAGTTTGTATGATTTTTGGATTGTGACTGTTTCAAGATGTCTCTCTGTACTGGAGTCCTTGTCCATATACCATCCAAAGCAATTGCTCTAGGCAATGCTGAACTAAGAACATTGCCAAGAAATGCCAGATATTAGATACACTGCCGACTATTCTCCAAGAACGCGAGCAAAACTTGAGCTATCTTCCTGGAAGTGTCAATTGTCCTCTTGAATAGGATCTATGGCACCACTTGCACAGTATTTTCACAAGCCACACTCACACAAGGATTGGAAGGACTTTAACAACAGCCGGCTAACCACCACAAATCCAAGGCTTCTCATTCATGTATAGCTTCACAAGTGTGGGTAATAAATTCCTTGCACCCTGGTCCAAGCTGAAGTCTTGAGATATTTATATAATTTTTTGTACAATTGTACAGGAGCATGGTTGTGTAATATTTTACACAAGAGTTAAAATTAAGCTATTTATTTATTTATAAATTCACAAGTTTTTGGTTCTATAAAATTTGGTTTATAAAGCAGAAATCTAAATTAAGCACTAATACTATATATTGGTTTTAGTCCTTATTTGTTAGTGACAGTCGTCTATGTCTTCTGCTCCAAGGCCAGTATTTATTTTGAAGGCGAGCAAATTTTTAGATGTGATGTCCACATGCAACACTTTCCAAGTTTGTCTGCAAAATTTCAACTGCCTTTGTAGCTAGCCCCACTACAAATCTTCTAATTTAAAACTGTGGACATTGTTAAGTGGTTGCTAGGTGTTAATCTTGCCGATTGATACTACAAGCATTCTTCCGCTATCACATGCTATCACACATTCTCCATCAAGTAACCTCTGTCAGACTTTGTATTCTATGTTCATCATTACAGGGTTCACCTCTCTAGACTTTGATCACCAGCTCCAACAATAAGCTGCAATGTACTCTCACCAGCATGCTCCGTGGTGGCCCATCTTATAAGAAACTACAAATACTGCATATACACTGAGTGTTTATAGTGTGTGTAGTAACTTCTCTTAACAACTGTCGTTTGTGTTTACTGTTATTTAGTTGTTAGTGTAGGCACTAGTTGTGTGGCTTGTGTGATTACTTATATGGTATTGTGTGGCAGTACCCAGGGGTCAGTCTGGTCAAGAGCCAGCGGCTGGAGGTAACGCTTAGATTGTAAAAAGGAGACTTCTTGACTTAGTATCAAAAGTGGATTGTGTAACAGGGTTACCTCAAAGAGGCTGAATTGTGTAACGGGTTACTTCAAGTGGCGACGAGGATTTACAATGGCATTCAACCGGCGAACAGATGGAGAGCATATTATGAAAGGCTGGACATATATTTAACTGCTAACAATGTGGATGATCAGTAAAGCAACGAAATATTCTCCTAAGCTGCTGCGGAGCGAGTACTTACCAACTCATCTGCAACTTAATAGCCCCTGAGCGACCAACGGTCAAAGTCGTTCACAGAATTGACACAGCTAATGAAGGAGCACCTCACCTCACCTCTGCAAGTCATTATGCAGAGGTTCAGATTCAACTTGCACTCACAGAAACTGAATGAATCAGTCGCAGAATTTGTGGCTGAACTATGAGGGCATTCTGAACATTGCAACTTCCAAGCAGTGTTTGAGGACATGTTGCAGACAGCATGGCAACCCAGCCTAAAACACAGTGGCCACAGAATGGGACTCACAACTGTGATCATTGTGGAGGGCCATATGCTCCAGGGGATTGCCGTTTCAGGACTGCTGTCTGCCACTCCTGTAAAAGAAAGGACATTTGGCCAGATAGAAACAGCATCCGCGAGAGTTTTGGTCAAGTCAGCAGGACGACCAACCATGAGTTCAAACCCATCAAGTCACTGAACAGGAGGAGATGGGAAAAGGTGAAACTGCCTACATGCTCTTTGTACTAGGTGGGGGGAAGAGTAGGAAGGTACACTGCATTATGGGGTCAGTACTAGTGAACAATGCTATACTCTATATGGAAGCAGATACAGGTGGGGAAGATGAGATTTCCTACACAAAAAAGGAAGGTAGAACCCATCATGGTACCAGTATAAGTGAACGACGCTATACTCTATATGGAAATAGATACACGTGCTGTCCATAATTAACGCTACCACATATCACCAACTATGGCCAAAGCATTTAGCACCTTGCTTGCAGCCAACCCACAAATGGCTTTGCACTTACACGGGAGAGGCTTTTGGAGATCCTTGAAACTATTGCAGATACAGTGAACTATCAAACCCAGCAAGCAGAGTTGGAATTGATGGTGGTAGCTAGAAGGTGCCCAAGTTTACACAGTAGAGATTGTCTGTTGGAAATCAAATTGGATTGGGGACGCATACATCAAGTGCCAGTAGGACATGCACAAACCTTACAATTCCTTTAGGACAAGCATGCAGGCGTGTTCAAGGATAAACTTGGATTAGTGTTTGGGAACCCAGCCAAGGTTCACATCGGCCCAACAGTACGACCCCATTTTTGTAAACCACTTTCAGTCCCTTTTGCACTTAGAGGTAAAGTTGAACAGGAATTGAGTCGGTTGGAGCAGCTGGGAGTCATCGAGAGAGTGCAGTTTGCAAAGTGGGCTGCTTCGATAGTGCCTGTGATTAAAAAGGATGGCTCCATCCGAATATGTGGGGACTATAAAGTTACAGTCAACAAGGCATCAAAGGTAGAGACATATACCCTCTACCTAAGATCCATGAGCTCCTGGCATCTTTGGGGATGGAAAGACATTTACAAGTTTGAACTCGCACACCTGATGAGTCGAAGAAATTTGTGGTTATCAACACACACAAGGGGCTATGGCAGTACACTCGCTTGCCATTTGGAGTGTCTTCAGCTCCTGCAATTTTCAAACGGACCATTGAAGGTGTTTTACAAGGTATGTCACATGTATGTGTTTACATAGATGACATCTTAATCGCAGGGGTGACCAACAGGAACACTGGAAAACCCTCGGAGAAGTCCTGATGAGACTGGAGGAAGCAGAATTCAAATTGAAGCAGGAGAAGTGTGCATTTATGCAACCAGCTGTTGAGTACTTGGGGCAACACATATCGGCCGAGGGAATTCAACCAACAAAAGAAAAGTTTCGGGCAATAGTTGATGCGCCTCCACATCAGCAGCTCCGTTCTTTTCTGGGATTGATCAATTACTATGGTAAATTTCTACCGCAACTAGCCAACAGGTTGGCAACCCTGCACAAGTGGCTACAAAAGCCATTGGAGGTGGGGTCCTGAGGAACAGAACGCATTTAATGAGGCTAAACAGAAATTGACCACACCTGGTTCATTTTGACCCAGATCAGGAGCTGGTTGTAGCTTGTGATGCCTCGCCATATGGTATGGGGGTAGTAGTTTCCCACCGGATGGATGATGGCACTGACAAGCCCACCCCTTATACATCACGTTCATTAGCACCTACAGAGAGAAATTATGCACAATTGGACAAGGAACCCTGGCAATTGTATTTGTGGTTAAAAAGCATACTTTTCTACGTGGCCACAGATTCACTATCTACTCAGATCATAAACCCTTGCAGCATTTCTTCAGACACAAGACAGTTCCTGCCATGGCTTCAGCTTGAATCCAGAGTTGGGAACTAATGCTGGGGCAATATAGCTACCACATCATTTATAAACCTGGGAACCAATGCAGATGGGCTAAGTAGACTTCCACTACCAGAATTTCCATCGTCAGTTCCTCAGTCAGGTGAGATGATATTGCTACTGGAACAACTACAATACACTCCAGTTACAGCTTCTCAAATCAAGTTGTGGACAGAACGAGATCCCTCATTGTCAAGAGTGAAGAACGTGGTGATACACGGTTGGAAACTTGTAGCCTAGGAACAACTTCAACCATATAACCAACGTATTGAAGAACTCAGTGTCTTGGATGATTGTGTCATTTGGGTAGGTCGAATAGTGGTACCAAAACCAGGTCGGAAGTTAGCATTTGGAGGACTCCACCAAGGTCACCCTGGAGTTTCAAGGATGAAGAGTCTTGCTTGGACAACTATGTGGTGGTCAGGAATCAATGCAGATCTTGAACAACAACTCTGAATGTCAGAAGAACAGGAAAGCACCTGCAATAGCACCACTGCATCCATGGGAGTGGCCATCACGAGCATGGGCCCGAATACATATAGATCATGCTGGACCATTCCAAGGGACTTCCTGGTGGTAGTGGATGCCGTGGCTGCATGTTACCATTATGCCATCCACCACATCTGTGGTGACCATCAAAGTGCTCCGAACCTTGTTTTTGCAACCCACGGGATGCCTGAACTGATTGTATCAGATAATGCAACATCACAGAGTTGCCAACCGTCCCGGAATGGCCGGGACAGTCCCGGAATTTTGAGCATTGTCCCGGTGGTGTCCTTGTCCCGGAAATGTCCCGGAATTTACAGCCACACGCACCTTGCGCTTCCACTCGCTTAGATGGCCACTGCTGTCTCAAGCTTGTTTAGTTTAGTCCTTTAACACTCGTAAAGCAACAAAAACAGGACACTTTTTAGCAGAGAAAAACTTCAGATAAACTCCAGCGGGTGTGCGAAACAACCTTTGACCTTGTTTCGATTGGCGGCACTCACGTGAAACTTCTCATCGCGTTATATGATAATTGCAATCTCAGCAAAATGGTAGCAAAGAGAGAATGCCATTTTGACAATAAATGGATCAAAGAATTTCAGGGGATAGGCAAGAGTTTCAAAGGTATAAATAAAATATATATAATGAAATTGATTGACAAAGTAAGTAAGCATGGAATACAGCAAATACAGGGTAAATAATAACAATACAGGGTAAATAATAACATCATGGGTACAGTGTGCTGCTTGTGTTCAATGCAATAGTAATGTCAGTAGTCTTGCCTTCATTTTAGTTTACTTGTATGCCCGATGTACTCTGTGTGCAATCGACTTTGGTGTTACCCATGGTGGCCGTAATGATGTCACATATCACCTCAAGAGCAAGAAACATAAGGATATGTCAAAGGCTGTGCTATCAACTATTCCAATCACCTCTCTCTTCCAACATCAGAGAAGTGATCAAGTAATCGAAGCAGAGGTCAGGTGGGCTACATTTGTTGCTAAGCACAACATATCCTTTCTGTCTAGTGACCATGCCACCAAGTTTTTCAGCAAGATATTTCCAGACTCTGAAATTGCAAAGAAATTATCCTGTTCCCACACCAAAACCACCGCCATAGTGAAGAAAGCTCTTGCTCCTTACTTCACACAGAGAGTTATGGAGTCAATGTCAAGTGGTCCATTCTCTTTGATTATTGATGAATCCCATGACAAGAGGGATAAGTCTTGCATAATTCTTTTGAGGCTTCTTGATCCACAGGTAGGTGAAGTACGGACGAGATTCTTGGATATGCCTGTTGTGAACATTGATATAGCTACCAACTTATTTCATGCCTTGAAGGAGTCACTGACTAAGAATGGGCTCAGCTTTGACAATGCAGTGTCTTTCATGTCTGATACAGTAGAACCTCAGTATAACGGAACTCACTTATCCGGATGTCTCGGTATAGCGAACGCAACCGCGGACCGGTAATTACTCGCACGAGTCACGCGCGTGCAGTAATCGCTCGCATACACGTGACTCCATTTGTCCCGTAGCCTAGGATTGTAGCAGCTAACTTCTTTGAGATGTCTGCCAAGCGGAAAAACTTGACGTTGAAGCAGAAGGAAAAGGTGGTGGAAATGCGTGGAAAGGGATATTCTTTTGCTAGAGTAGCTACCGAATTTGGTATTGGTAAGTCTACAGTTTTTGATATAGTGAAGCAGAAGGACAAGCTTCAAACTTACATCGTGGAGCGAGAGACTGACGATGGTTCTGCAAGGAAGAAGATGAGAGTAGCTGATGACGACCATCTAGATAGATCTGTGTATCTATGGTTCACACAAGAAAGAGCTAAAGGCTCTCCAATAAGTGGACCTCTTATAATGGAGAAGGCAAGGATGCTGCATTCAGTAATCCACCCTGATGATAGTGAAGAGTCTTTTAAGGCTAGCCATGGCTGCTCCACAGATTCAAGCAAAGGCATGGCATAAGGGAGTTACGACTTCAAGGCAAGTCTTTGTCAGCTGATAGCATTGCTGTTGGCCCCTGTACCCTGTAGAGAGAAATTGCTTGAGCTAATTGAAGAGCAGCAGCTAACCCTAAATTAGGTGTTTAACTGTGATGAAACAGGGTTGTACTGGCGTCTTTTGCCCCGGAAAAATCTTGCCGGAAGCCATGAAAAAAAACAGCTAAGAGTTTTAAAAAACCTAAAGATAGAGTTAGTGTTTTAGCTACAGCTAATGCATCAGGAAATTTTAGGCAACCCCTTCTTTTAATTGGTACAGCAAAGAATCCAAGAGCTTTAAAGAATATAAATAAAAGTGCTTTGCCTGTTATCTATGCTAGCCAAAAGAAGGCATGGATGGATTCTATGATTTTTAAATCCTGGTTTTTTAATCATTTTGTTCCCAGTGTTTCTAGGTATCTAAGGGATCAAGGCTTGGCTAGAAAAGCAGTTTTAGTTTTAGACAACGCTTCTAGCCATCCTAAGTCCAGCATTTTGCAGACCCCTGATGGTGCCATTACATGTTTTTTTCTTCCGCCCAACACTACAAGCCTTATTCAGCCTATGGATCAAGGTGTGTTAGAAAACCTCAAGAGACGATACAAGCGTGCTCTCCTACAAAAGTTGCTGCTATCTCTTGAAGAGGGTACACCACAGCAATTTGTCAAAGATTTAAATATAAAGAAATGCATTTACATGTGTGCAGAGGCTTGGGATGATATTAGGGCTGAGTCACTTTCACATGCTTGGAATAAGCTTCTTGGTGCTAGCAGCAGTAATTGCAGTACATCTACCAACCCAGCTGGCACTGACAATTCAGGGGCTTCAGCAGGCACTGATAATCCTGGAGCTTCAGCAGGCACTGACAATTCAAGGGCTCCCGATGACGCTGACGATGCATGTGCTATTTTTGAAATAGGCACTGAATTATCAGTGTCATCTAGTGAAGTTCAGGAATGGCTAGATAGTGACAAGAATTTGGGTGAAGAACGTACAGATGAAGAAATTGTTCATCTTGCTTCAGAATCCAACCAGAATGAGTCTTCCGATGATGAATCTGAAGAACAAGGACCCAGTCACAAAGAAGCCGCAGATGCCTTTGATGTGTGCATCCGTTACCTTGAGCAACAGCCAAACACTAGCAGTGTCCAGTTAATGTTACTGAACAAGCTACGATCCTCTGCTGTGTTAGCATGTTTAAACGCCAAGAAGCAAACTTGCATAACCGATTATTTCAACCCCCACCATTAAACATGTACTCTCAATAATGATTGCATGTGTAAATTGTAGCAGTTGTTATTTACATTGGACATAGCAATGACCAAATGGTCTGTAAGGGTAATATATACCATACTTGACAGGAAACCATCAAGCCACTGAACAGCATCTGGTGCCTATAGGCGGGAAAACAGTGTATTCAACACAATACGAAATTATGTCATCATTACTTTCAGTATAACGAACATTTCACTATAATGAACACCTTCTGGTCCCAAAGTGTTCGTTATACTGAGGTTCTACTGTACCACCAATGTTATGAAAGGAGTGAGGTCAGGTGTGCAGAAGCTGATTAAGGATGAGATCCCAACTTTGTATGATGTTGGTTGCATCTGCCATTTGGCTGATTTAACAGTCAAAGCTGGTTTGAAGGTACTCCCAGTGAACATTGACCAGCTGTTCATCGACATATTCTACTACTTCTATAGCAGCAAGAGAGCAGCAATTTGTGTCTATGGTGTTCACTTTTCACCACTGAGCCAGGGATGATTTTGAAGCATTGCCCCACACGATGGCTCAGCTTGCTGAAGTGTGTGAATCGTTAACTCAGCAGTATGATGGTTTGAAGTCATTCTTCTTGTCTTGTGAGGAAGCTGAACAGCTAACGTCTGTAGCATTCTTTCAAGGCATGAGAATCCTCTGATGAAACCTCTGTTGTTCTTTTATCTTGCCCTCAATGGATCAATTCAACCGCCTCTTCCAGAAATCGACAGAGAATATGTATGATGAGATGAATAGGTCGCGTATAAACTTAATGGCGAAAGGCGCACGCTAATTAGGGGGCGTGGTCGAAAATTCGCGCCGTATATAAAATTAATGTCCCGGAATTAAGTTATGGAAAGTTGGCAAGTATGACATCATCCAGTGGGAACTTTCAAGAATTTACTAGGCAGAACGGAATTTGCCATGTCACCACTGCTCCATACCACCGGGCCACAAATGGACTGACTGAGAGTGCTATTTCGGTGTTAAAGGATGGTTTAAGAAAACAGCTGGTGTAGAGATGGACGTCAAGCTGGCACGGCTACTTCTCAGCTATTGGACTACTCCACATACAACTACTGGAATATCTCCAGAATTATTATTGATGGGAAGGCGAATAAGGATACACCTTGACATGTTGCACCCAGACTTGTCGAACAGGATAAACCAGAAACAAAATCAGCAGAAATTAGACCATGACAAACTTGCCACACCCAGGGCCTTAGAGAGGGACAATCCAGTCTTCGTACGTGATCTTCCAATAGACCCAAAGTGGTTGCCTGAAGATTGCTGGATGTTTAGGTCATCAAACATTTGAAGTAGCCCTGCTCAGTGGTTTGGCATGCACATTGACCATTCGTATTCGCACAAATGAAGTAACTCAAGGTGTACTTGATGACTGGCTTCCAGATTATCCCTCAGTGATTACTTCACCAGGTGGAACGTCTGCCCCTGGCATCCCTACTTCACCTCCATCGGAAATTCATAACAGAAGCATTCTAAGGCGGTCCACTCACAATCGTCAGCCTCCACAACATTATTCCCCTTGCTCCAATTAAGAGTGGAAGGATGTAGTAACTTGGAACTCTGTATTAACAACTGTCATTTGTGTTTACTCGTATTTAGTTGTTAGGAGTAATTGACACTAGTTGTGTGGTTTGTGTGTGATTATCTTATATGATATTGTGTGGCAGTGTCCAGGGGCCAGAGGTCAGTCTGGTTTAAGAGCCAACTGTTGGATTGTAAAAAGAAGACTTCTTGACTTTGTATCAAAAGAGAGTTGTGTAACACAGTTAACTCAAAGTGGCTGAATTGTGAACAGGTTACTTCACTGCATGTAGAGATTGTGGGAGTTGTAATGTTATTATGTCAACTGAGAATTCATTGAGAGATTATTACTGTTTGAATCTCATTATAGCTCTTCCTGTAGCATAATAGACACCCAAGTGATAGCTCCTTTCACCACCTGATTTTACAGTATTTGGTTCGATGTGTAATTATTACCAGATATCGGAGTTTGAGATATCCAACAAAGATCTGAACTAGAAAATTTTAAGCTTCAGATTTGTCACACATCCACCATGAAAAACACAAACAAGATGGCGCTATCATAATCTGAACAACATACTTGAATTTACTTTGTTCATTTCTTTGCAGAAGGAACACAACACTTACTAATCCAGCAGATGATAAAATAGAAGTTGATGTTGCAGGTATATTATGTTTGAAAACCGATTTTATATATAGCTTTCACTGTATTTTCACCAATAATAAGTGGTATGATTATCCAGGATTTTTTTCATTTATATATATATATAGAAACATCTTTTTTGACACGACAAGAATCTCTCTTACAAAACCTTCCAAAATCACTAATCATCCATCCAAGCAAAATTCAAGTTTCTACTGTTATAGGACAAGGTAACGTCATAAAATAAATGTGTGCTATATGATAAATGCCAGTTAGTGTACCCTTTTAAGTTCATGCTCATTTTTCTGTTTTAGCCAAGCTATATATAATGCCTGTTTCTCTTCTTCTTAATAGTCATTAATACTGGCACTAGATAGACTTGTGGTATGCAATCATTTCATCATCTGCCATTAGCTCCCCCAGCACATAATGCTTGTATGTGTACCAATAGCAAAACTGATACTGTATGTGCAGGGGCATTTAATGTTTGGCATGTATTGTTAGGCCCTTTAATTCTTGTCTCTATGCAATATTCACATATTCAACTAAACCACAATTTGTGTTCTGCAGTTTAGTCAGTCAATCCAATGATGATGCTATGAAATATTGTTTTTTTAAGGTCAATTTGGTGTTGTCTATAAGGGTTACTTGAAGCCTAACGTGATGGATACTGTTGCTATCAAAACACTGAAAGGTAAGATACTTATGGCCATACTGTATGGAAAACATGATTCAAAGGTGAAAGCTTTGAAGCTCGGTTCAATCTACAGTTATTGTTAATAGCATTATGTTTGTACATGATCCATGTAGGTATTTTTGCAACTGCTAGTGATATTGAGAGTGTATTTAAGGAGATTGAAAAGATGCAACATTTCAAACATCTTAATGTGATGTCACTGATCGGAGTATGCATGGCTCCTTCAGAACAAGTTGGCAGTACAGGTGGACCATGCATTGTTATGCCATTCATGGCAAATGGAAATCTTTTAGAGCAACTGCGAAAGGAATCCGATGAATTGAATGTGACCAGTGAGGATGATAAAAATGTAAGAATATGTAGACTCATATGATTTTCTTCTATATTGGGTTAAGTTGAATTAACAGTTAAATATATGATGGTGGTTGGGTGGTTGGGAGAAATGAGAGATTATAAAAAATATTATTTAAAAAAACTAAGGATTCATTTTGTCAAAAACATGGAAAGTGTACATGATTTCAATTTCAAATGGTAAAGGGTCATCTAACTGCTTATATATGACCTACACTCTCTTTTTTGACTATTCCATATTTTTGTTGTTGTTTTTTGTTCTTGTATTTTTTTTCCTTGTGTTTAACCCCATTAATTATGAAAAATTCTTGTTTGTTACATATTTATATAATACTCTCAATGAACTCTCGGTTGACATAATAACATTACAATAACCTTCTCAATAATCAACTTGAAATTGTAATCTCTCGACATTTCGACTAGATGCTCTAGCCTCCATCAGGAATAATGAGATGCAAAGACTCGCGTGAGCCTGCTATATACTGGTAGCTATCTACCCACCATGTGCTACCGGCACATGTGTCCAGCATGTGAAACAGATGCAAGATGATAATAATAATGATGATGATAATAATAATAATAATAATAATAATAATAATAATAATAATAATAATAATAATAATAATAATAATAATAATAATAATAATAATAATAATAATAATAACAACAACAACAACAACAACAACAACAACAACAACAACAATAACAATAATAATAATAATAAATAATAATAATAATAATAATAATAATAACAACAACAACAACAAAAACAACAACAAAAACAATAACAACAATAATAAATTATATATATAATAAATAAATAATAATGTTACAATAACCTTCTCAATAATCAACTTGAAATTGTATCCTCTTGTAGTCTCTCGACATTTCAATTATTCCTGATGAGCATCTAGTCGAAACATCGAGAGAATATATTTTCTGCAGTAAGTTCAATATCAAAGTCGTCTTCAGATTGGAAAGAGCTCTGAGGACACAACTGAGCAGAGTGAAGGATGTTTTACCAGCTCATATATTTTGTACTGCATTCCTTGTAGCTGTGAGAAATACTATATAGGGGATACCATCAGAAGACTGGAGACCAGAGTGAAAGAACATCAAGATGCCTGTAGAAAGTGTGCTAAAGAGAAGTCTGCAATTGCTGAACATGCATGGGATAATGGACATCCTATTTTGTGGGAGGAAGCCACCATCTTGAACCAGGCCAGAAGACAGAAGGAACTTCTAGTGAAGGAGGCACTGCACATCAGCCTAGCACCAAAGTGTGAGCCGTTCAATTGAGACTGTGGAATGGACTTTGCTGGGGAGTGGGGAGCTACTCTGAAGAGCCTGGACTTGAAACCACGACCACCATAATTACTCTTATTTTTATTTTATTTTTTGTCTGTTTGTTTGTTTGTTTTTAATCGTTTTTGGTCTATTTATTATTTTATTTTACATTTTTTTATTTGTTTATTTATTATTTATTATTTATTTATTTGTTTACTTATTAATTAATTTATTTGTTTGTTTGTTTTTATTTAATTAATTATTAATTTTATTTGTCTATTTTTTTTGTGTGTTTATTATTTATTTTTTGGGTTTTTTGGTTGTTGTTGTTTTTTGATCATTTATTATTATTATTATTATTATTATTATTGTTATTATTATTATTGTTATTATTATTATTACTAGTTATTATTATTTATATATTATTTATTTTTATTATTGTGGTTGTGGTTGTTATTTTTGTTATTGTTGTTGTTGTTATTCTTATTATTATTGTTATTATTTTATATCTGATTCAAATACCAGACATGTGTGCCGGTTCACGTGTTGGATGCATGTATATACCATGTGCTGGACACATGTGCTGGTAACACGTGGTGGATAGCGCATCTAGTCGAAACGTCGAGAGAATATAATTTCAAGTTGATTATTGAGAAGATTATTGTAATATATATAGTTGGGAGTTGGAGAGCAACACTCTAACATCATCAATGTTTAATTCAAATCCAAATTTTATGAATAATTGAACTCCAAGTTTCGTGGACTAGAGCAATAGTGTCTCCTTTCAATCACTTTTTCTTCTAATTTGTTTCTTCTAGTTGTAAACTGGACAACTATCACATGTCATCTCTTGTTTCTCTTGTTGACTGTGCCCATGTAGACATCCGTCTTGTCCACTACTAAAAAATCATATCTTTTTACTACTATTGACTGACCCATGTAGATTCATTCAGCCACAGCCTCCTTCGAGGATTTGTAACAGTTGCACAGGATACTTCATAAACAAAATAGAAAGTGTTTGGGTAGAAAATTAAATCCCCAAAACTATAGCTCTGCTTAATACAAAACCCAAGCTTGATTGCATCCATCGATGAACTTTCATGCAAGATGATTCTTACCTACAATATGCCACATCCTAAGTTGAGGATGCGCACTGCAGTTTTGTTGTACTAGGGAATTCAACAAATTATTGAGTGAAAGGGGGAAAACACATAGAGATTAGTCTTGAAGAGATTTTTTTACACATTTTAAATTTTGGAGTAACCCTACCAGATGGCTAAAACTTGCATGCTATTGGAAAGGAAGACTAAGGTGAACTTTACTAGTTTTTATCTGAGCCAAATTCCTGATAGCTTTAACATAAAAAAAAGGTTTCTATAGTGGTATGTTCTTTAGTGCAATGCCATTTCCTAGATCATTGGAAGTCTGGTGGAAACATGTTCGAGAGGGCTGAAAATGCAAAAGAGTGAAATTGTTAATTACAACAAGGTTATTAATATATATATACTTCGATTTACTTGAAAAAGTGAGTCACCTGCATGGATATCTTTCTCATCATCATTTATAATATTATATTATATAGATATATTTTACATGTAATTGTAGAAATTGACTTTGGGGCATAAAGGTTCTGCTTGGAATGAATGCAAAAAGATAATAAAGAGGTGATAGCTTCCATAAAATTGGGGGATTCCATTGTCAAATTTTTTGAAGCTGCCCTAGATATGTTCTCCATTCTTTAATTCCTAAGATGCAATAAAAAAAAATTGCTGTGAGACTCGTATACCATCTCTGCCTGCATGACCAGTCTTTTGCAGATCAATTGATATATTCCAGTTAAATATTCTCCTCACATTGGGGAAGTTGTATGACTCACTCCAAATAGAAAAGTGGCACCCATGACTCTAGGCTTGGATTTGGTGTCACACAGACCAAATGCAAGCAATAAATGTCTACCTTGCAGTGAGCATGGTTAGCACTTCCTCCAGGTTCTGTGAAGTACATACATACATGAACCCTCTAGGGAATCAGGCTTCATACCTCCCATCATAACAAACTCGAGTGGGGGGACGGAGGTTTGGGATATTATTCCCTAGTAAAGTGTCCTAGAAGGATCAATTCTAGTGAATAGTCTCCAAGTAGTAAGCCTGTGTCTCTTGGGAGGACAGTATTCACTGTGAAGGAAGACACTTGTCTTAGGGTAGTAAATATTGTCCAGTGAAACATATTAAGGAGGCACACTATTTATAGTTTGATTCATGTTTATTACCTTTGCAAAAGGTTGACGGGGCACTCGAAATATTTTTTGTTTAAATTTACTAAAACTGTCATGTAGGTAGTAAAGAAACTGCCAATGTGTGAGTTGAATTTATGATTTGGACTTCGTCTTTTAGTAGGATTAACCATCCAACAGTTTAAATTTGGGTAAAACAAATATAGGTAGTGCCAGTACACTCCCTGATATATATGTACACAATTTTTGTCTTGTTGTTTGATGACATGAAATAATATTGCAATATATATATAATAATATGTACACAATTGCAGTTCGGAAATGTCAAGAAAATTCTGCTTCAGATGTGTTTACAAATTGCCAAAGGGATGGAGTACCTGGCTGGCCAGAAGTTTGTACACAGAGATCTAGCGGCAAGAAACTGCCTGTAAGTAATAGAGATATAGCTGTGTTGGTACATACTTGCTCAACCATTGAATACTCTGATCGTGCAGAGTGGATGCCAAAGGAATAATTAAAGTGAGTGACTTTGGGCTAGCTGAGGACATCTATTCCCAGAACTACTTCCGCCAGGTCAAAGGTGGTACAAAGCTTCCACTGAAGTGGATGGCTCTAGAAAGCATCACACAAGGAAAATTCACTGAGAAAAGTGATGTGGTAAGTTCTTCTTACTGATAATGTGTTATGGTGACTCTATTAGTATGTTTCTCACAGTGGTCATATGGTATAACATGTTGGGAGGTGTTTACTGGAGGCTCTATGCCCTACCCTGGAATGCACCCACTAGAAGTACTGGACTTCCTGGAGAATGGAGAGAGATCAGTAAGGCCCAAGAACGCTGCCTGTGACTCTCACATGTGAGATTGCTCATGAAAAATTACAAGCATATTTTTATATGTTAAATTATCTATATAATGAAAAGCAGAAATTATCATTAACAATGATAAATTGGTGTAAACTATATTGTTTTTATTTAGGTATGAAATGATGCGGTCTTGCTGGGAACACAAAGACATTTCTCGTCCTTCATTCTCAGACATAGTGTCCTATCTTACAAGTAACCTCGAATACACATCTGACTACCTTGACCTCACTGGCCTCAAAAATGGATCTCCTACAATAAAACCCAATGCTGACTGTTCAGAGGATGGTATCAATGACTCTGTATCTAAATTACACGGTGTTCCACTTACCCCAAGCATGGCTGATAATTACTACATAACAATTTAACATATTATTGCTGGAATGATGTATAGTATTGCATCTCATACTTATGTAATACACAACTATAATAATTATGTCTACATTATATTTTTATGGATTTGTGTGAGAATTCATCAAATACCCATACTAAGTGTAACTGAACATGGATGCTTGGTTTCTAGTCTAATGCAATCACCTTGCAAGGCCTATCAATTTAAAGTGCTGTCCAGGATTGATGGTTGGGAGCAAATCAAGTCATTTTGGAGTTTGCACTAACCTTTATCACTCAAAATTAGGATTTCTGAAAGAAATATGTTGGAGCTAATATTATTACAAAGACATGTCTAGAAGGAAATGAGCTAGTTGACTTTGTTGTCGCAGAATGGGATATGGAAAGTGGAAAAGAGAGATGTTTTAAAAATCATTGAAGCTGGTATGGAGAAGAAAGAGGGAAGGAGATGGAAAATTTGTTTACAGTTTTATGCTTTCAAATGTGTACAAGGCAAGGCACCTTACCTAAGTGTCATAAATGTCTGGCAAGATATTTGTGTGTATGTTGTGGAGTATACAATCTGATACACTTGCTTTGGCCTGCTGAATTACTTTTTTAACCTTAAATGAAATTGAAAAATGAGAAGAGTGCGCATATTAAATGTTTCATCTGTGGTATAATTATAACTCCCCTTAGCATTAACATTATTCATTGTACCTTAATGATATTCATTATCCTTTGTTTTTTCTGTATTGAGGCCTCTGTTCCTATATTATTGTGTCAGCTGCATAAAGAATGACAGTTTTTTAATCAATATTGTTTCTGCTCTAGCTCTCGCTAGCTAGTCGGGCTATTTTAGCTATAGCTCTCGCTTGCTCAAGATACTGCATCATCTATTTACCATTAGTACAAAAACACAACTATAGATAATGTTATATAACGTGTATGTGTATATCAATGTGTTGGGGGAAGGGCTCTTACAATAAACACACAGAGATGAGGACAAATTGAGGGTGGTGTCTCAGCATGCTTACTGTGTATGCATCGTATTTGTACATTAATTGGAGTACTATTTATTCATTTAGCAGGTGCCACCTCACGAGTTAAGCGCAACTCTTCTCTTCGGATGATTTTGAAACTGTTGCCAACAATATCAGCACATATTTTATGACAATACCATTTTTTGGTATGCTCAAAGTGCTAAAAACTTGCAAGTTAATTTTTTTTCCTAGGCAGATGACTCTCTTTTAAGGACTCTCGATTTGGAAGTGCCTTTTTGTAATGGGACTGGACTGGATAATCATGATAGTACCATTTTCGAGAAAAATGCTAGCTTTTGGCTTAGATGATTTGAGCATGCCATTTAAACCTAAAAATGGCATTTAAGCATAATAGGGATGACAGTTCCTTTATCATACCCACCCCTTCTCAACCCTGCTGAATAGCTGCCAGAAAGGCAAGACAGATTAGTCCTGGTGACAATACTTCTGCACTGTTTAGAGTCAGTTCTACAGGTTTCAGTAAAGCAGGGCTAGTAGAATGGCTTTCTTGCATGATTCAGTTTCCTAGTGGCCTGGACTAGTGTATGGCCTGGCCTGGGGAGCTTCATTGTTAATTTATTATATCCCGACATTGTTTGTTTATATGCTAACTGGATTTATTGTGAAGTCCACAAAGCAGTTTCCTGTTCCTGTTTTCTTATACTCGTGTGAATTATTGAGTAGGAAAATTAAAGATGTAACTTGAAATTGACTGAAAATATTGTTTGTTGTGGTAAAAAGTTAGATAACAAAGTTAGAGACATCAATTTACCACATAACAATAATTATTGGATTGACTGAATAAACTGCAGAACACAAATTGTGGTTTAGTGAATTTACAAATATTGCATAGAACTAAAGGGCCTAACAATACATGCCAAACATTAAATGCCCCTGCACATACAGCATCAGTTTTGCTATTGGTACATTTACTAGCATTATGTGCTGGGGGAGCTAATGAAATGATTGCATACCACAAGTCTACTAGTGCCAGTACTAACTGACTATTAAGAAGAAGAGAAACAGGCATTATATATAGCTTGGCTAAAACAACAAAATGAGCATGAACTTAATAGCGTACATGAACCTGCATTTATCATAATTATAGCACACATTTATTTTATGACGTTACCTTGTCCTATAACAGTAGAAACTTGAATTTTGCTTGGATGGATGCTTAGTGATTTTGGAAGGGTTTGCAAGAGAGATTCTTGTTGTGTCAAAAAAGATGTTTCTATATAAATGAAAAAAATCCTGAATATATTCATAACACTTATTATTGGTGAAAATACAGTGAAAGCTTATATATAAATATATAATAAAATTGGTTTTCAAACATAATATACCTGCAACTTCAACTTCCCTTTTATCATCTGCTGGATTAGTAAGTGTTGTGTTCCTTCTGCAAAGACACAAAGTAATAAATCCAAGTTTGTTGTTGTTCATATTATGATGGCACTATCTTGTTTGTGTTTTTCACGGTGGACGTATGACAAATTTGAAGCTTTAAATTTCCTAGTTCAGATCTTTGTTGGATATCTCAAACTCTGGTAAATCGAACCAAATACTGTAAAATCAGGTGGTGAAAGGAGCTATCACTTGGGTGTCTATTATGCTACAGGAAGAGCTATAATGAGATTCAAACAGTAATAATCTCTCAATGAATTCTCAGTTGACATAATAACATTACAACTCCCACAATCTCTACACATAGTTAAGTAACCCGTTACACAATTCAGCCACTTTGAGTTAACTGTGTTACACAACTCTCTTTTGATACAATGTCAAGAAGTCTCCTTTTTACAATCCAATAGTTGCCGTCGCTGGCTCTTAAACCAGACTGACCTCTGGCCCCTGGACACTGCGACACAATATCATATAAGATAATCACACACAAACCACACAACTAGTGTCAATTACTCCTAACAACTAAATACGAGTAAACACAAACGACAGTTGTTAATACAGAGTTCCAAGTTACTACATCCTTCCACCCTTAATTGGAGCAAGGGGAATAATGTTGTGGAGGCTGATGATTGTGAGTGGACCGCCTTAGAATGCTACTGTTATGAATTTCTGATGGAGGTGAAGTAGGGATGCCAGGGGCAGACGTTCCACCTGGTGAAGTAATCACTGAGGGATAATCTGGAAGCCAGTCATCAAGTACACCTTGAGTAACTTCATTTGTGCGAATACGAATGGTCAATGTGCATGCCAAACCACTGAGCAGGGCTACTTCAAATGTTTGATGACCTAAACATCCAGCAATCTTCAGGCAACCACTTTGGGTCTATTGGAAGATCACGTACGAAGACTGGATTGCCCCTCTCTAAGGCCCTGGGTGTGGCAAGTTTGTCATGGTCAAATTTCTGCTGATTTTGTTTCTGGTTTATCCTGTTCGACAAGTCTGGGTGCAACATGTCAAGGTGTATCCTTATTCGCCTTCCCATCAATAATAATTCTGGAGATATTCCAGTAGTTGTATGTGGAGTAGTCCAATAGTTGAGAAGTAACCGTGCTAGCTTTCTACACCAGCTGTTTCCTTAAGCAACCTTTAACACCGAAACAGCTCTCTCAGCCAGTCCATTTGTGGCCGGGTGGTGTGGAGCAGTGGTGACATGGCAAATTCTGTTATGCCTAGTAAATTCTTGAAAGTTCCCACTTGTGAATGATGTTGCATTATCTAATTGTATCAGTTCAGGCATCCCGTGGGTTGCAAACAAGGTACGGGCACTTTGATGGTCACCACAGATGCGGTGATGGTACAATGGTAACATTCAGCCACTTTAAATGGGAATCCACTACCACCACCAGGAAGATTTTCCCTTGGAATGATCCAGCATGATCTATATGTATTCGGACCCATGGCCGTGATGGTCACTCCCATGGATGCAGTGGTGCTATTGCAGTTGCTTTCCTGTTCTTCTGACATTCAGAGCAGCTTTTAACATGTTGTTCAAGGTCTGCATTGATTCCTGACCACCACATAGTTGTCTGAGCAAGACTCTTCATCCTTGAAACTCCAGGGTAACCTTGGTGGAGTTCCTCCAATATTAACTTCTGACCTTGTTTTGGTACCACTACTCAACCTCCCCAAATGACACAACCATCCAAGACACTGAATTCTTCACTACGTTGGTTGTATGGTTGAATTTCTTCCTTGGCCACAAGTTTCCAACCATGTACCACCATGTTCTTCACTCTTGACAGTGAGGGATCTCGCTCTGTCTACAACTTGATTTGAGAAGCTGTTTGGAGTGTATTGTAGTTGATCCAGTAGTTATATGGTCTCACCTGATTGCGGAACTGACGATGGAAATTCTGGTAATGGAAGTCTACTTAGCCCATCTGCATTGGCATGTTCCTTCACATGTTTATAAACGATGTGGTAGCTAAATTGCCCCTAGCGTTAGTGCCCACCTCTGGATTCAAGCTGAAGCCATGGCAGGAACTGTCTTGTGTTCACTGAAGAAATGCTGCAAGGGTTTAAGATCCGAGTAGATAGTGAATCTGCAGCCATGAAGAAAAGTATGCTTTTTAATCCCGAATACAATTGCCAGTTCCTTGTCCAATTGTATAATTTCTCTCTGCAGGTGCTAATGAATGTAATGTATAAGCGATGGGCTTGTCAGTGCCATTATCCATCCAGTGGGAACGTACTGCCCCCCTACCATATGGCGAGGCATCACAAGCCACAACCAGCCCCCGATCTGGGTCAAAATGAACCAGCACACATGGTGTGGTCAATTTCTGTTTAGCCTCATTAAATGCTTTCTGTTCCTCAAGACCCAACCTCCAATCACTATCCTTTTGTAGCCACTTGTGCAGGGTTGCCAACCGGTTGGCTAGTTGCGATAGAAATTTACCATAGTAATTGACCAGCCCGAGATAAGAATGGAGCTGTAAAACGTTCTTAGGTGGAGGTGCATCAACTATTGCCCGAAACTTTTCTTATGGTCAAATTTCCTCGGCAGATATGTGGTGCCCCAAGTACTCAACAGATGCTTGCATAAATGTACACTTCTCCTGCTTCAATTTCAATTCTGCTTCCTCCAGTCTCGTCAGGACTTCTCCGTGGGTTTCCCAATGTTCTTGCTCGGTCACCCAGTGATTAAGATGTCATCTATGTAAACACATACATGTGAAACACCTTATAAAACACCTTCAATGGTCCGTTGGAAAATTATAGGAGCTGAAGACACTCCAAATGGCAAGCGAGTGTACTGGTATAGACCCTTGGGTGTATTTATGTCACGAATTTCTTCGACTCATCATCCAATGGAATCTGTTGGTATGCGTGTGCGAGTTCCAACTTGTAAATGTCTTTCCACCCCCCAAAGATGCCAGGAGCTCATGGATCTTAGGTAGAGGGTATCTCTCTACCTTTGATGCCTTGTTGACTGTAACTTTATAGTCCCCACATATTTGGATGGACTATCGGAGCAGCCCACTTTGCAAACTGCACTCCCTCGATGACTCCCAGCCAACTCAATTCCTGCTCAACTTTACCTCTGAGTGCAAAAGGGACTGAAAGTGGTTTACAAAAATGGGGTCATACTGTTGGGCCGATGTGAGTCTTGGCTGGGTTCCCAAACACTAATCCAAATTCATCCTTGAACATTCCTGCATGCTTGTCCTAAAGGAATTGTAAGGTTTGTGTATGTCCCACTGGCACTTGATGTATGCATCCCCAATCCAATTTGATTTCCAACAGCCAGTCTTTGCCGAGTAAACTTCGACCCCTTCTAGCCACCACCATCAATTCCAAATCTGCTTACTGGGTTTGATAGTTCACTGTATCTGCAATAGTTTCAAGGATCTCTAAAAGTCTCTCCTG
The DNA here is from genome assembly GCA_028752905.1 of Cladorhizidae sp. MBARI D1340-BT2. Lineage (NCBI taxonomy): Eukaryota > Metazoa > Porifera > Demospongiae > Poecilosclerida > Cladorhizidae > Cladorhizidae sp. MBARI D1340-BT2. The sequence continues at coordinate 37,443,583 of JAQNBH010000017.1, forward strand.
TGTAAGTGCAAAGCTGTTTGTTGGTTGGCTGCAAGGAAGGTGCTAAATGCTTTGGCCATAGTTGGTGATATGTGGTAGCATTAGTTATGGACATAGCAGCACTTGTATCTGCTTCCATATAGATTATAGAGTATAGTGTTCACTTGTACTGATCCCATAATGCAGTGTACCTTCCTACTCTTCCCCCCACCTAGTATAAAGAGCATGTAGGCAGTCTCACCTTTTCCCATATCCTCCTGTTCAGTGCGTTTGAACTCGTGGTTGGTCATCTGGCTGACTTGACCAAAACTCTCGTGGATGCTGTTTCTATCTCCTGCAGACTCTGGCTGTCCTTTCTTTTTACAGGAGTGGCAGACAGCAGTCTTGAAGCGGCAATCCCCTGAAGCATGTGCCCTCCACAATGATCACAGTTGTGAGTCCCATTCTGTGGCCACTGTATTTTAGGCTGAGTTGCCATGCTGTATATGGGACCCGGTTTGGATAAGGATGCGGGATTGTTCTGTTGTAGGTCTTGTGAATCCCGTTCAGCTGCTTCAGCTGATTGGGCCAACTCAAAAGCCTTCCTAAATTTGAGGTCAGGTTCAGCTAAAGACGGCGTTAAATATTCACTTCCCTGATGCCACAGATAAGGCGAGCACGTAACATGTCCTCCAACGTTGCTTGGAAGTTGCAATGTTCAGAATGCCTGCATAGTTCAGCCACAAATTCTGCGACTGATTCATTCTGTTTCTGTGAGTGCGAGTTGAATCTGAACCTCTGCATAATGACTTGCAGAGGTGGGGTGAGGTGCTCCTTCATTAGCTGTGTCAATTCTGTGAATGACTTTGACCATTGGTCGCTCAGGGGCTATTAAGTTGCAGATGAGTTGGTAAGTACTCGCTCAGCAGCAGCTTAGGAGAATAGCTCGTTGCTTTGCTGAGTCATCCTCATTGTTAGCAGTCAAGTACAAGTCCAGCCTTTCATAATATGCTGTCCAGTCCTCTGTTCCCGGTGGAATGCGCTGATACTGCCATGTATTACCATTGTGTAAATCTTCGTCGCCACTTGAGGTAACTTTACACAATTCAGCCACTTTGAAGAACCCCATTACACAATTCTCTTTTGATACAAAGTCAAGAAGTCTCCTTTTTACCAGTTACCCACCAGCCGCTGGCTCTTGAACCAGACTGAACCCTGGCCACTGGGCACTGCCACACAATACCATAAGGTAATCACACACAAGCCACACAACTAGTGTTAATTACTCCTACACTAACAACTAAATAAAAGTAAACACAAATGACAGTTGTTAAGAGAAGTTACTACCCAAACTATAAACACTCAGTGTATATGCAGTATTTGTAGTTTCTTATAATATGAGCCACCACGGAGCATGCTGGTGAGAGTGCATTGCAGCTTATTGTTGGAGCTGGTGATCAAAGTCTAGAGAGGTGAACCCTGTAATGACGAACATAGAATACAAAGTCTGACAGAGATTACTTGATGGAGAGGTGATAGCATGTGATAGCTTTATTAGGAAGAATGCTTGTAGTATCAATCGGCAAGATTAACACCTAGCAACCACTTAACAATGTCCACAGTTTTAAATTAGAAGATTTGTAGTGGGGCTAGCTACAAAGGCAGTTGAAATTTTGCAGACAAACTTGGAAAGTGTTGCATGTGGACATCACATCTAAAAATTTGCTCGCCTTCAAAATAAATACTGGCCTTGGAGCAGAAGACATAGTCACGAGTGTCACTAACAAATAAAGACTAAAACAAATAGTAAGGTAGGTATTAGTGCTTAATTTAGATTTCTGCTTTATAAACCAAATTTTATAGAACCAAAAGTTGTGAATTTATTAAAAAAAATATAGCTTAATTTTAACTCTTGTGTAAAATATTACACAACCATGCTCCTGTACAATTGTACAAAAAATAATATAAATATCTCAATACTTCAGCTTGACCAGGGTGCAAGGAATTTATTACCACACTTGTGAAGCTATACATGAATGAGAAGCCTTGGATTTGTCGTGGCTAGCTGGCTGTTGTTAAAGTCCTTCCAATCCTTGTGTGAGTGTGGCTTGTGAGAATACTGTGCAAGTGGTGCCATAGATCCTATTCAAGAGGACAATTGACACTTCCAGAAGATAGCTCAAGTTTTGCTCGCGTTCTTGGGGAATAATTGGCAGTATAACTAGATGTAGATAATATCTGGCATTTCTTGGCAATGTTCTTAGTTCAGCATTGCCTAGAGCAATTGCTTTGGATGGTATATGGACAAGGACTCCAGTACAGAGAGACATCTTGAAACAGTCACAATCCAAAAATCATACAAACTTTCATGTACTGATTCATCATACATAATCATTCATATTTTAGTTCCCTTGTATTGATAAATTTTATACTTAACCGATTACACATGAGATTAAATTTTGACGTTGTGTCACATGAGGCCGAATTGTTTTCATGTGATCCAGGTATGCAGGGCTTTTCCAGTTGTAATGCCTGAAACTATATAGAACCGGACGGAAAACAAGTTTGTTTGAGTATTTTGAGTACGGATGTCTTGACTACCGAGACAGGATCAAGTCTTTCCCCCTGCGATCTTGTAGTTCATAGACATTCAGGCGTTCACCTATGTTTGTCTTCTTCGACACTCCTTCACTTGTACAAACTCGGACAGATGAACCTACAAGCTTTGTCTGTGGCAAGCTAAAGTTCCTCGACGGCAAATAACACCAATCATGATCTAGCTAACAAAACTAAAGTGAGTATAAATATGTTATTTTAATGAATGTCATGATAATAGATTTGTCAGGGCCGTTTTTTCGAGGTTACTCATAATAACTATGGTCTATTTAGCTGACTTCTTACTCCCCATGTTCAACCCTGCTCTTTTCCTATCCTAAGCTGTTGCTGGACTGGATGGGTAGATTGAATTGAACCTTCTATTTCAAGTTGATAACTTGGATAACTACAAAATACTTGTTGGTCTATTTGCTACTTTACGTTGATGCCTATAACAAGAAACAAGATATATACATAAAAACACTATAAAAAAAACTAGCTCTAATTACTAAAACAAGTTTCTACAAGAGCAATGTTAGGTAATAACAGAGAAGTGTTATAGTTCTTTTTCCACATGGCACTTGTGCCAGAGCGGGAAGCAATCTTTTTTTCTCTCCTGTGTGACATAACCTAGTGTTACATTCTGGACAGAACCTCACTGCATTGGACATTTTACCCCCTGTCTATGTAGAATGCACTAAGTCCACTTCATCAATTGGTCATTGTTAACAGAATTAGGAAGTGTTGTAAAGGAGTGGTAAGTAAATCTCTCTTTTCATCTTGCACTCAGAAAGTCAAGAGTCAGAAACTGAATGGCAGGCCAGCTGTCAATGTCACACTGCTGCAGCTGTCAACTCATCAATGCATGGTTTGTTAGTTGATTACCGGTATCAAGAACGCTGATGGCCTGTCACGGCAAGCGTGGGACACTGACCACCAACCGTTGGAGTGCTCCAGTGTGAGAAGACTCCATCTCTCATCTCAAACAGGGGGAGATGTTGAGGGCCGCTCAACATGGCCTGCCGGGCCAGTGAACTAACATTCTTAATGAGTTATTCCTAATGAGTTAATTAATGATCACAACACTCACAATGATTTCACTAATTATTGAGTAGGTGTTAGTTAGTTTTTAACTTATGATGTGGGACCTCAGATAGTTTATATAGACATATGGAGCCCTATGGCATTTCTGTATATTTGTATGGTGTGGTGTTCATGCGTATTAAGAATGGAACCAGTGCACACCAGTGGCACACAACAAACTAGATGAAAACACAGAATGGGACTATTCATCAGAGTTTTAGTTACTTTAGTTTTCCAAAAATCTTGAGCTTATGTTCTGAATCACCTATGAATTCATTTTCAGCATCTTTCAGTTCAATTTTATCCGTTAACTCCTTATGGACATGTAATAGCATGAAACTAGTAAACCTCAGCTGACTCATGGTGATTCGTAAATATTTTACCCTGCGAAGGGCACTTGTCGGGGAAATTACCTATCTAAGACCACCTACTTGAATTCTTTGACCTCTTCCAATATCTCCTCACCAATCCTCATGCACTCCTACTTCCTTCTTCCCTACTACCATGACCTTTCTCTTCTTGCTATTAAACTTCATCTTCCACCTTAACACATATGCCTGTACCACATCCAACAGAGCTTGCAGTTCCACCCCTGAGTCAGCCAGAAGAACGACATCATCTGCATACATAAGTGCCCCACACCAACTGCCTTCCATTTTGACTCCTAGCTCAGCTCTCTCCATGCCATTCCCATCAAATAAATATTGAAAAGAAGTGGAGACAAGGGACATCCCTGCCTAAGTCCATTCTCCACAGCGAACCACCTTGACCTCCTTCCATTCAATATCACCGTCGTCTTCACCCCACTATACAATCCTACACATGTCCTCACAAGTTTCTCCTCTACTCCATACTGCCTCAACTTCTGCCACAGTCCTCCCTCGACACACTGTCATATGCCTTACTTATGTCCAGGAAAGCCAGATATGAAGCTTTCTTCTCGCTCTTCCTCACTTCACAAACTCCTCTCAACACCAACCACTGGTCCGAACATCTCCGCCTAAATTCTCCTTGTGCCTCCGTCAAAATCCTATCTTCAGCGAACACTCCCAACCTCCTTGCCAACACCTTCACCACACTACAACACAATGAAATTCCCCTATAATTCCCTACATCGTCCTCGTCGCCATCCTTGAGGAGAGGTACTAGTAAACTCCTCTTCCAGTCCACAGGGTAGCACTCAATTGTCATCACCACATTCAGCACCTGCACCAACACCTCCACCACCTGCACCAACACCTCCACCAACCTTCTACCTCCATACATTATCATCACATTCAACATTCCATCAGGACCTGGAGCCTTTCCTCTCTTCAAACACTTCACTACCAGTACTACTTCTTCCCAACTTACTTCTTCACACATACCCAACTCATGCCCACCCACTTCTCGTATCTCTAATTCTTGTACTTTGGCATTCTTTTTTTTTACCTCCTCAGCTCTTCCCAGTGTTTTGCAAATCACCTCCAACACCTCATCTTCCTCCTCCACCATCCTTCCCTTATCATCTTTCACTCCTTTTATCCTTCTCTCCTTCCTCTTTACTCTTAAATCATTCCAAAACAGCTTACAACTAGCCACACCCTGCTCTCTAATCTTCGTTATAGTTCTCTACCTCAATTCCTTCTTCTCTTTCCTAATAGTCTTCTTCACTTTTCTTGCTTCTCTATAGTCATCCCATAGCTGTCTTAATCATTAAAGTGAAACTGAATAAGATGTGGTAATTAACAAACACACACACAACCACTACACTTGAAAGTGAGGAATGCATGTATATAGCTATGTATTGCGCATAAGAAATGGTATTTCAGGCTACCATTAATTTGCTCATCAGGCTTTTGAGTTTAAAATACAGACAAAAGGGATTGGCAGTCATCTCTAAAATGGGCATTACTGGGTATAAACGTTTCCAGTTCTATATAATATGCAAGATATGAAAAGAGAAGTAAAGCTACAGCCTATTTAGATTAGCAAACGAGGTGATGTAGACTCAACGCAACGATCAGGAACACTTGTCTACCTTTCTCACAGTCTTGCTTCCATCATACATTCCACATAGCAACCCAGCTCCTGTTGAAAACCCACTTTCTCCCCTCACCAAGATCTTCCCCTGTGCAATGAGCAAGAATTCAACCAACACCACAATGACCCCCTCTTTCTCCTCAGCTGACAGAGGATGCGGCTTCTTCTCGAACTTGTCCACGTGGATTATAACATTTTTCAGGGTACGAATCCTCGTTCCATATTTGTTCAAGGCGATTTCCTTTACATAGTTACTGTCTGTAGCTAGAAAAATATGAGTCGTGTTCTTACCAGACAGCTCATCTGCAGCATTTACTGCACAGCGAAGAGAGAGTTCCCATTCCGAGTTGCGCCGCATTAGTTTTGGATTCTTATTTGGTTCAACATGTGGCATTTTTGCAAAACCTGTTCTCACATGAACTGAAACATATGGCAAGTGGTTCAGGCCAAGCACCTCTGCAGCTGCAGACATCCGTTCAAGCACCTCATCATCCAGCTTGAATAAGTAGCGGAACACAATACCAACCATATCATCCACTTCATTGTGTTGGTCAAATTCAAAAATCCATGCTGTTGCATCCCATCCATTAACCAGTTAGGATTATTTCCATTTCTCTCTTGATCCAGTAATGAACATGGCTCCAAGTTTGTAGAAAGAATAACATTTGTCGCATTGCTACCGATGATCCTCATGTAACTCTCCATAGTGTCTTTAGACTTGTCAACTCTTCCTCCAATAACACTCATGAACGTGAAGTGATGTGGACCAATGATATCATCAGATTTCAACGTCCCACTTGCACGCCTTTTCAAGAGGTCAATGACCATATTGTCCCTCCAATTGATCATGTGTGGATGGAGAAAATCACCTTCCGAATAAGCCGGCCAGACTATGAGTAGCCTGCGTCTGCTAAGCATGGCAAGGAGGAGGCTATAAGTAATGCCCCTAATCCGATCCCCAAGTCCACCACAGTACATGAAACTACTACACCACCACACCAGTGTCCTTCTGGAAGGCAACTTCCTCATGGTGTCATGGTAAGATACGTAGTTCTCCAAGGTATTGAGAAATCTTTCATACTTCTTTAATAGCAAGTCAACTTCTGAATAAACCCCTCCAACAGGACATTTCAAAGGGATCCCACCCAGCAACTCATTCTGAAAGGACCTTGACACTGAGGTAATTTGAAAGTTCTGGGAACCTGTCTTTGGTGTATATTGATTCTTGAAGAAGACAGAGTTGACGCAGATTAAAAAGACAAGCACAAACAATGATAGCAACACGAGATTAATTCTCGCAACATTCGTTGTAATACCGAGCGACTTCATTCTGACAGGAAGGTATATACCAATATTAGAGAATGTGACGGGATACCGAAGAATCTTAGCTAGGCTCTCACATTAACTTATAAAGACTCCTGCTCTGGGATTAGTCGACGTAGAATAAAACGTCATCAGAGGGTCACGAACCCTTGACACAATGTAACATGATGTCATAAAGCAAACTTTTTTGTCGCCTAAATAACCGCTAGAACGTGGTTTACTAACGGCTTACATTCCGCACTCGCAGCTAGAAGGAAAAAAGTAGGGCGAAACAAAATTACAAAAGAGAGTTACCATCACAGCGCAAGCTATATTTACAGGACACTATTGTGACCAAATGAAGCTACCCTCCAGAGGTTATAGCGATCAACTTATGGAGGGGTAATGCATCCCTCTGGATCCGCCGCCTCCCCATTCGATCTCCTGAGGTGGACGGTTTAATTTAGATTTTAGTAATACAATATGTTTATCGTGTCTGAATTATTTTTTAATAAAAATTAAAAAATTAGCCAAGAGATGTATGAGACCGTGCGTATACGCAGACTTGTTCATGTGTGGATGGAGAAAATCACCTTCCGAATAAGCCGGCCAGACTATGAGTAGCCTGCGTCTGCTAAGCATGGCTAGGTATCTGGGAATAGATGCGCGCCCGGAGTATAGGTCACACCGGAGTATAGGTCACACCGGAGTATAGGTCCCACCAGAGTATAGGTCCCACCAGAGTATAGGTCCCACCAGAGTATAGGTCCCACCAGAGTATAGGTCGTACCAGAGTATAGGTCGCACCAGAGTATAGGTCACACCAGAGTATAGGTCGCACCAGAGTATAGGTCACACCGGAGTACAGGTCACACCGGAGTGTACAGATGCGCGCACCAATCTCACGTTTACTTTTTTGGTACGGGGAAAAAAGGTTGCGCATGGCCCCCTGTTTTTGGTGGGCCCCTACTCTTGGTGGGCCCCTAGGCTTCAGCCTAGTCAGCCTTATGGATAATACGGCCCTGGCTGTACTGCTGTGTAGGCTGCATGCAATATCTTACCAGTGGAAGCATGCGCGGTATCTTACCAGTGGAAGCATGCAGTATCTTACCAGTGGAAGCATGCAGTATCTTACCAGTGGAGCATGCATTCTTACCAGGAACCTGCTCTGTTATTGTGTCTAGTTTGGCTCCCCACCTTCACTGTACTTATATTTTACTATTTTGCTCTGCTTATGATTTAATGTTGCTATTGCTGAGCCTGTTTATTATTAGATGGTGGGAACTGGCAAGTAACTATTTGGTGGTACTCATTGAGTCCCTGGGGGGATGGTTTCAAGAAGGGAAAAATAATTCTGGAATTTTTCTTTTTCCCTATTAGCTTGATAGAAGTCACCGACTTGATGCAGTGGTAAAGGAGAGAGTCAGAGGTGAGAGGTGGAGAGAAATGGATGGAGTTGTGGTCAGAGCTAGGTACAGGGAAGAGAGACTTCACAGTGGGTAGGAGTAAAGGCAGAGGGTAGTTGCCGATTAACTATGCGCGACTTTGGAGCTCATATAATGCTAGGTGAGGCTGCGCCTAGCCACACTCTATAAACTGCGCTAGCTATGTAGAGCTTACATAATACAAGCAGTTTGTTGATGAGACTGCCTCTCTAACATTTTAATTGCTGAATGGACAAAATTTACAGCGGGAAATGTCAAAGTTGACGGCTTCAAGATAAAAAGAAAGAAAAACAAAGCAGGCTGCCATAATGCATACCTATGTCTGTCTCTCTCTCTCTGTGTGTGTATGTTTGTGTGTGTATGTGTGTTTAGAGGCCGCTGGATGCCACACCAGCTTGACTCCTGCAAACTGAGTGTGGGTATCTCTGCTAGTGCTTGCAGCATGCAATTAGGAGTAGTAAATGTTTGTTTGTGTGTTTGTATGTGTGCGTGTGTGGTGTGTGTGTGTTGTGTGTGTGTGTGGGTGTGTGTGTGAAGGTGTTGATCAGAACAAGGGTTGGTGTGGTATTCTTATAAGGTCAGTTTTCCTTATTTTAGGTCAAATCAGCAAGGTGGTGTTCTTCGTAGGGAGTATAATTTGTTGTCAGAAGGAAGTCATGATCTCTAATTGACCAATTATGCAATTATTTATTGTACATGCATTTGGTTGCAAGCTGCCTTCAGAGAGAGAGAAGACCATGTCTAAAAATGGATAATGGCTTTTAAGTGTGTGTGGTGATTACCAGAGGGAGAGAGAGAGAGTGTGTGTGTGCGTGGATCATTATAATGGCTTCCCTCAAGAGTGAGTAGTGGTAATGAGTGGCTTCTTAAGTTTGAATCAGTTTCCTTTTCTTGGTATATATATGTGTTTGGGAGCAGCCATAAGTGTGCTCACTGACAAATAATATCCTCTGACCGCTTTGACTTCAAGTATTTAATTGGAATTGGATCAGAGAAGAGGAGAGCAGAGCAAGTGGCTTTGCAACAGCTATAATACTGTGTGCGAATGTGTGTGTGTGTGCATATATATGCATGCATGTGTGTATGCGTGCATATAAATGCATGCATGTGTGTGTGTGTGCATGCATATATACGTGTGTGTGTGCGTGCATATATAATATTATGCATGCATGTGTGCGTGCGTGCATATATATGCATGCATGTGTGTATGCGTGCATATATATGCATGCATGTGTGTGTGTGTGCATGCATATATACGTGTGTGTGTGCGTGCATATATAATATTATGCATGCATGTGTGCGTGCCTGCATATATATGCGTGCATGTGTGTGTGCGTGCATATATATATATATATGCATCCATGTGTGTGTGCATGCATATATATGCATGCATATGTGTGTGTGCATATATATGCATGTAGGTGTGTGTGCGTGCATATATATGCATGCATGCATGTGTGTGTGTGTGCATGCATATATACGTGTGTGTGTGCGTGCATATATATGCATGCATGTGTGCGTGTGTGCATATATATGCATGCATGTGTGTGCATGCATATATATGTATGCATGTGTGTGTGTGTGCATTTATATGCATGCAGGTGTGTGTGCATGCATATATATGCATGCATGTGTGTGTGCGTGCATATATATGCATGCATGTGTGTATGCGTGCATATATATGCATGCATGTGTGTTTGCATATGTATGCATGCATATGTGTGTGTGCTGCATGCAGATGTGTGTGCGTGCATATATATGCATGTATGTGTGTGTGCATGCATATATACGTGTGTGTGTGCATGCATATATATGCATGCATGTGTGCGTGCGTGCATATATATGCATGCATGTGTGTGTGCATGCATGTGTGTGTGCGTGCATATATATGCATGCATGTGTGTGTGCGTGCATATTTCATATATATTATATATGCATGCAGGTGTGTGTGCGTGCATATATACGCATGCATGTGTGTGCGTGTGCATATATATGCATGCATGTGTGTATGCATGCATATATGTGTGTGTGCGTGCATATATATGCATGCATGCATGTGTGTGCGTGCATATATAAGCATGCATGTGTGTGTGTGCATGCATATATATGCATGCATGTGTGTGCGTGCATATATATGCATACATGTGTGTGTGCGTGCATATATGTGCATGCAGGTGTGTGTGCGTGCATATATATGCATGCATGTGTGTGTGCGTGCATATATATGCATGCATATGTGTGTGCGTACATATATATGCATGCATGTGTGTGTGTGCATATATATGCATGCATGTGTATGTGCATATATATGCATGCATGTGTGCGTGTGCATATATATGCATGCATGTGTGTGTGTGTGCATATATATGCATGCATGTATGTGTGCTTATATATGCATGCATGTGTGTGTGCATATATTATATGCATGCATATGTGTATGCGTGCATTGTCTGCATGTGTTAAAAATTACTTTATCTAGTCTCCCTCGAGCCACCAAGAGGGAAGGAGACCAGCCCTAGCATTACATCACAATACACTGTTATTATAGGCATTATGGATTGCATTTCTCTAGCTACTCCTCTGGCCCTAGCCATTGCCCTGACCATTGCTCTGGCTAGCCTTAGCTACTCTCCTGCTCCTAGCCATTGCCTGGCTCTAGACATAGCCCTGGGCCTGAACTAGCCACTAACCTGGCCTTGTATAGCAGAAACCCTAGTATATTAGTGCTGCCTCTGCAGCTTTGATGATGATGGGGAATGCCAATGAGGAAACAACAAAGACAGTTCCTGTGATCTGCAAGTGGTGCCTCTCTGTCTGTGTGTGTGCATGCATACACATGTGTTATATATTTGGATGTGTGTTCTGCGTGCATGCATGTGTGTGTGTGAAATAAGTGGGATTCAATTGTGGAAACAGGATATTGTAGTTTCGGTATGGATCAGAACATGTGATGGGCAACAATATCCATGGACAACTGAGGGGATGCTCTAAGTAAAAACATTGAAATATTAAGCTGGTGTGCAGCTTGTCTCTTCACATCCTTTCCTTCTACAGTAACAGTCAGGAGTGGCAACTGCGGTGGACATGGCAACTGGAATCCACATTACAATCATATCCACAAGTCATAGCTATAATCGGCTGCAGCAGTAAAGCAGGCTCACTTGTGCATGTGTGCATGTGTGCATGTGTTTGTTAATTATTTCTAGTCTCCCTTCACCAGCAAGAGGGAAAGAGACCAGCTAACCTCTAGGGGAAACTAATTATCCTAGCATCATGGTAATGTTACTGTAGGAATTATGGATTGCTTAGCTCTAGCTACTATCCGGCACCTAGCCATTGCCTGGCTCTAGACATTGCCGGGCTCTAGACATTCTCCTGTAGCGGAAGCCCTATTACTAATGCTGACTGTATAGTATAAGATGATTTAGTCCCCAATAAAGACATCATTGGTGATCTACAGGTGGTGTGTGTGCATGCGCATGTGAAGGGTGTGCAAATGTGCACACACATGTGGTGTATGTATGCATGCACATGTGTGGCATGTGCATACGTACACACGCATGTGTTGTGAGTGTGCATGTGCACGTAGTATCTGTTTGTGTGTGTGTATGTGAGAGAGTGGCATGTAGTGTGTATGAATTGGATCCCCATTAGATGGCTGCATGTTTTATTGTGACATTTTTTTGGACTAATATACAAGAAATGCCTCCACAACCAAGTGACGTGCCATAATTTGATTTTTGATGTACTTGTCTTCGTGTTGCAGTGAGGCAAGTTGCTGGAAGAGGTTCTGACTGGACTCTGCACATACTTTCACTGTTGCTGGCCCTAATGGGCGTATCTGCAGTCTGGGTGAGTCTCTAACATTATACATGCTATAAGTGTATTTATACACACACGCACCGTGTCTAAATGATATACTGCGATAATTATTTGTATGAGTTAAGATACAATACTGGTTGCTATAGCTACAGTTGATGTGCGAGAATGAGTATATCTCTGTATATAATACATGCTTTGCTTGTAAGCTTTGGTTTAATAGAAGTCAGGTTTATGGTGGAGGTTGCATCGTGGGTATGTGAGGTTAGTGATGGCGGCTCTTGGGTGCATACACTGCAGCACTAGCTTGCATAGCTTGTTTGATGGCATGTTTGTTTTTTGACAGTGTGTGTGGTGTGGTGTGTGATATGTGCACATGTGGCTGGTATGTGGCCCTGTCTTGTTGGTGGTCATTGTTCTCCCCCTAGGTGAGGACATATTGTCCATCCTGCTCCACTTGAGGTTGTGAGCTCTTCCTTCTCGCAAGAACAAGATCACAGAGCTGTTGGCCATATAGATACATGTACACATCCACCACTATGGTTAGTGCAGCCACCCTGGTTAGTGAAGCCACTCTGGTTAGTGCAGCCACCTGGTTAGGCACTTGGTCAGTTAATGGAAGCACCATTTCCCTGGTGCACGTATCTATATTCCATCCCTTCAAAGCCTCCACCTCTTGACCACATACATGCATGAATGTGCATGTCCTAGTCACTGTTTAGTTGTTGTTGTTAATATTGTTATCGTTATTGTTTTTGTTGTTGTTGTTATTATTATTACCACTACTATTACTACTACTACTACCACCACTACTACTACTACTGCTACCTCTACTACATGTACTACTATTACTATTACTACTGCTACTACTGTTATTATTATTATTATTAATTTTATTACTATTTATGTGCTCAAAGCCAGATTCTTTGCCCTGTATATGCCCAGTAGACTACTGTAGGTGTCAGAAAACAGTGGAGGCCAATGGCAACTCTTAGCCTGTCCCTTCCAGGCATTTCCTGCTGTTCCTAGAAACTCTTCTGCTGAGGAAGGTTGTACAGGCACCTACGCTTACCTTGAACCACTCTCAGGCCCTTTCTTGTTTCCTTTCAATGGATCTGATTCTTATAGCAAACTGAAGCTCTAACTAGTTATTCCTGGAAAGAAGCTGTGAGTCTATAACCAGTGTGAGTGCTAGGTCTGACAAAAATTGACTTCTCATCTACTGAAGTAGATGCTGCTTTGTCACATTAGATCTAGGATGCATCCTTTCCCCCAGGGACTGATTCTGAACTGTTTGTAACATTAGACAGGTAGTATATAAATAATTATATATTATTACCTTTGTTCATAGCATTTTACTCTGTAATAGTGAATTTGGCCATGATTTTGTGGGACTTTTTTCTTCCTTTGATAGTTTATGTAATATATAATAATTATTTATTTGTTTATATATTTCAGGAAGAGGAAGTTACTGTGGGTGCCCTGTAACATTCTGGTGAAGCCACCCGAGTCTGCTGATGAAAGGAAAATGATATCATTGTTATTATTGTGCGTACATTACCTGCGAAATCCTGGTGTGCTCTCTGATTATTATTATTAGACAATATGACCATACAGATGGGGTAGGGATTGGTGAAGCATGTTTATAGTGTCACATTGGTAGCCAATTTTTTTTGCGAGTGGTTTTTTAAAAGCATATGTGCTGGATGCTTGCTGATATCAGTGAAGAGTGTCGATGCAAAATCGCTTACATCAATCCCTTCCAACAGAAACTGTCACAGGGGTGGACCTGGAAGAGGAGGAGTTTTTTTCAGTGAAATTTCATTCAAGTGATTCTTGAAATGTGGATGTTTCAGACTCTGCCTGAACTGCAGTTCTTGCAATGTAATTTTGTTGCAAATGGACTCCACGGAAGAAGCATTTTGAGCTCGATTTGAGCAGCTGTTCACAAGACAGTTAGAAAGCTCCCCTCCCCCCTCCCCACACACTTTCAGCACTTGTAATAGTGCACCAATGGCAATCTTGCAAATGCTTGATTTCCTCTGAGTCCGTAAAGTAGATATAATAAAGAGTGTTGTGAAAAAATTTCATCTTATAATACTTGAAAGAGCATCAGAACAAAACTGATAAATTATGCATTAGTACATAAAAACTATACCATTCCCTTTACAGCATCCACATTCCTTTTCTAGATGAAATGATCAGAAATTGAGGCGATGGTCAATATGATCTCCCAGTTGAATGAATGGGGCATGTCATCAAGATTCAATTCTGTGATTCATGTGCTTCTACATTGACATATCTGATATATATGAGAAAATTTATGTGTATAATAAAATGCATACATCTTTCATATACATATATACATACACGTTATGTAGGATAGAATCCCTGAAAATAACAAAAATTCTTACTATCTTCCTTCTTTAAATAACTAGACACTATTTTTGAAAGAAAAAAATTCCTGCTTTTTCCCCTTATTGCCCTCTTGCAGACATCACTACATCACTCAGGCCATAGCGAAGTAAATTAACATCAGGCTATGCATTAATATTGAAAGAGCTATTGCACATTGAAAAGCAGTTGCTAAAAATCAAGTGACTTCTCTATGATTTTACAAATAGTACCACTCTAAGATGGAGATCCCAGGTTTCATGTGGCTCCTCCCTAGACCAGCAGTAAAATTGGTTACTTGTCTGTGCTGCTTGACTGCTACTAGCTTCCATCCTGCAACAGAAAGCTGCACTCCACTCTCATCACCATGCTATGGTGGCTGGTCTTAAAAGCAATAGGAAAACTATGCAGATATATTTAGAGATTGTGGGATTATTACTTTATGAACTACATTAAAGGATTTCCTGTATATTAGACAACCATGAGATAGCTCCTTTAAAATTATCTCTTGGGTTACTGACCTGAACTCTCTACACCATTATCAGTCAAGAATTTATCACGATTAGAACAGTTGCACTTGTAAGAACATTCCACACAATAATTCATTTATAACAAGAAGGAAGCCACATAACCAAGCCTTGGCATTCATGAAGCATATCTCCCATCAGCACAGATACAACATACATATGGACAAATGTCGATGGAGTTCACTTTCGATTTTTTCCCTTTTTGTAAGGAACAGCTGAACTTCTTTGTGGTCCTCTTATTGATACTCTAGGCCATAGCGGAATCCACTGAAGAAAAACAAAATGTGATGAACAATGAACATTCACTCTTCAACCAAAATATTTTACTAATTGGATTGCACTCATTCAATATGCACTACTAAATTGCAGAAAAGTTCACCATTCGTGACCAGGATCTAGTCTCTCTCCTGCAGGTGTTCTGCACTTGAATAGTTGCACACCTTCAACAATCCGCATTACTGAAGCATAAAAAAAAGGATTTTCTTTTAAATTAGGACTAGGGAGATCAGTAGATGCTTTGACATCACACAAGATGAGGTCAGATCTATTTTGGCAACCCGGTCCACATTTTTCTGCCAAAATGATCCACCTAGTTTATGTTTTGCCCTAGTCCAATTTTTACGTGACACTGTCTCTGGATTAATAACATTTTGTTGATTTTGTTGATTTTGTGATAATTGTGCCAAAAAGTACATAGTTCCAGTGGTGGCTATAGTTGATGCAGTGGCTATAGCCATAGTTGCTGTAGTGGCTATATAGTGGCTATAGCCATAGTGACATAGTTGCTGTAGTGGCTATAGCCATAGTTGCTAGTGGCTATAGCATAGTGGCTATAGCCAGTTGTTGTAGTGGCTATGGCCATAGTTGCTGTAGTGGCTATAGCCTTAGTTGCTGTAGTGACTATAGACATAGTTGTTGTAGTGGCTATGGCTATAGCCTTGGGGCTGTAGTGCTATAGCCATTGTTCTGTAGTGGCCAAAGCTATAGCTACTTGATGTAGTGGCGAAGCCATAGTTGCTATAGCCATAGTTGCTGTAGTGGCTATAGTATAGTGGCTATAGCCATAGTAGTGTCTATGGCCATAGTTGCCGTAGTGGCCATAGCCATAGTTGCTGTAGTGACTATAGCCACCTTGGTTGCTGTAGTGGCTATAGCCATAGTTGCTGGAGTGACTATAGCCACCTTGTGCTGGAGTGGCTATAGCCATAGTTGCTGTAGCAACTATAGCCTAGTCTCGTGTAGTGAGTTACTTATCATTTGGGTGCAATCTTTCACTCTACTGCATTTATCCATTCAGTGCTTTCGAGATGTGCATTCCATAGCACACTGGCTGAGATACGGGGGTGGGAGGGGGGGGGGGGGGTGGAACTGATGCCAAATATTAATATTGCACTGAAATAATTGAGTACGACAACTTTATTAACAATTTCCATGGCTTAGTCTGTGTACATTTCATAGGAAGGTATTTTGCTATTACCGTCGATATGCCGACAGGTGCAAATTCCTTACATTCAGTAAATGTGCAGAGAAAGTGTTTACTGAAAAGGTTTCCAAAATTGGAAAAAAGCCATAGAAATGTTTAAATCTTATGGGTTCCCTCTCCCATAAAGAGGCCAAAATGAAATGGATGTCTCAAGTAAGACCCACAATTGAGAGCCAGTTACGTGCACAATTGAATGATCAGCAACAAATGCGAAGAGAGGATTTTTTCTCTCAAGGAATACAATTGCAAACATCTATTTATTTATTTTTAAATTCTATAGGTCTAGTTGTTGTAACAGCTTTAATAGCTGTAATGCTTCTACACTGCCACTCAAGGTGGCTTTAAAATCACTAACACTTTGGCCTTTTTGTGACATTGCTGTTAGTAGACTTTTCATTGGAGAGAACTAATTCCCTCTCGTCAAGGTTAGTTCTTCTAGCCTCGAAAGATAAATGTTAATGTGGAAGACAGGGAGGGTGAGGGTATTCTAATTAATTTACTAGCAATGCTGCTATAACTGACCAACCATAAACTGTCTGTGAACCATGGGTCAAAGTATAATCATGTGAATGTTCCTGATGAATGGTCATTTGCTGCTAGTGGCCAATACTTTACCATCCTTCTGCAGATCAGGTCAAGATGCAAGGCAATAAAGGTCAGGAGCTGCTGCCTCCACAATTTTCTTGACCTGATGTGCCACACCCTTCATTCATACATGCTGGTTATTTCTCAATGTCATAATCCTGGCATTAATTATATCATCTTGATGACAAAAGTTGGCAACCTTTCTGTTCAAATCGGTACTGGATTTTCATGCATGCCTCATTAAAAAGTTATCTAACATTATTCTAACACATTACAGGTACACCTATTTGCTGCATTATTCTCGTAAGCTGGATGCCAATCCAGGGGGAGTGGGAGGAGGAGGGCAATCTGATTAACATCTGGTGCATGAAACAATTAGTTAAAGAATGTGCTGCCATAACTGATGAGTCATATATTGTATGAATCATGGATCAAAAGTATAATCGTGTGAATAATGTACACTTGTTGTATTATTTTTATATGCTAACTATAATTTCTGTTGATCAAACGTACTATTGTAGAGTGAAAACTTTGGTATCTATCTATGTGCTTTGCTATGCGGTTATGCCTGCTAGATAATTATATGCTTATGTCTCAGGCAAAATGTACTCATGTCACAAGAACATAACATAACTAAGATGACGTATTGTGTGTTGTTCTAGCCATTGCCATATAGCTCTACCAACTACTGCCCTAGACAGGCTTGTATCATACATAATAGTGTAATGCATGAGAAAGTAAGAGTATAACTACAGTGGTAAAAGAAAATATAGCTCTAGTCACCGTAATCCTGATTGATCTACATTTGTGGAAATTCATGCCCCCTTGCATCAGTGCCCTCTCTTCTGCTCCATCAATCAGAGACTGTCTTGTGGTTATGGAACCAACCTGATCTCTGTTCCAAGAATCTGGGCAGTCTTATGCTAGGTAACTGGCTGAATTTGTCACCTCCAAAGCCTTATGTCTCCATTTGCATGACCAGGAGTCCCCTGATTGCCTGTAGTGCTGGTAAAGGCTCCTAATGCTTGATGAGAATATGCCATTTCCTATCGGACATAAGGTGGCTGACTCCATGGTTCAGCCCCCCTTCTCTTTATTTTTTTTTGGTTTGGCAAATTTGATCTTGCAAATTCAACCATGCACTTTCTAATTTGGCTGAGTGATTGTCACACTTTGTTAGATGGGATGCACCTGGTAACACCTAAGGGTGAGACCCTTAGGTGTTAACCAGCTGCATGCCATCTAACCATGTGTTCAAAGTACATACAGCCATAAGCATGCTCATGACCTTTGACCACATGCAAGTTTCTTAGATGTCTGAGAGCCAAGTCTAAAGGACCAGCTGCTAAGAAAGTCCAGAGCATGGACTTCGACATTTCTTCAACAAAGCGTATGTCTATTGTGTTGTTTAAATTAGATCTGTTCCAACTGTCTCTTCTGAAGAAGCAACCACCAATGATTGTAGTCGTTCTAATTTGGTGAACTCATTGAACTCAAATTACGAATCCTCTGCTGATACCACTGATACTGAATCAAGTCCAAGTGATTTCGAGGATGAAAGCGGTTCTTCGATAATGATCATTGGTCCAGCTATTGAATCAGTTGAATGCAGTTCTTCGACAATGAATTGATCCTTCTATTGAATCAGGTGATTTTGGGCATGTAATGAGGTTACAGGCTCTTACAAGCAGCGAAAAATATTATCTCCTAAAGCATCATTTTGTCCCAGATTAAAAAAATTGAATTCCCTGCCCACAAATTTGGTGATCATAACCGCAGGTTTCAAAATAGCTGGCTAGATCAATACAACAATGGCCTCACATTTTCTATTTCAGATGATGGTGGATACTGCAAATTTTGTGCTCTTTTTGCACTGAGTGAATCACCTGCACAAGAGTTGGGGGCCATGCCTTACAAAAATTTGAAGAGAGCAAAAGCAATATTAAATGAGCATTTTTCTACACAGTCTAAGGGAAGGCTATCACATCTAATAGCTGTAGAAAAAGCACTGGCCTTCTGTGCAATTCAAGAAAATAAAGTATTGTTAGTAGATCAGCAAATTAGCTCCCACAAAGCTAAACTTGTAACTGAAAACCGGCTGAAACTAAGATCTATTGCAGCCACTGTTATCTTTTGTAGGCAGCAAGGATTGGCTTTTAGGATTCAGCAAGACAATGGACCTCTCGAGCTAAATAGTAGTGAGAACATGGGGAACTTCAAAGCTCTGTTGAAGTTTCAAGTTGATGCAGGTGATCAATTCTTGAAGGAACATTTTGAAACAGCAAGTGCCAATGCTACATATATTAGCAAAGAAACTCAAAATCAGATGATAATAATCTGCAGAGATCTAATTCGGAGTAAAATTTTGATGAAGGTGCGGGAAGCTAGGTTCTTTTATATTATTGCAGACAAGCAAAAGTTTCTGCAAATGATGAACAGCTAGCCATCAGCATAAGATACGTTGATGAAAGCCACAAGAATAGTTTTTAGGGTTCCATGAGTGACTTTCTGGTGAGGCGAGGCAATTGCCAATGATATTCTTGGTCAATTTACTAATTGGCAGTTAGATCACACTTGTTGAGAAGCCAGGCATTTGATGGTGCTGGTGCAATGGCACGTAGGTCAAGAGGAGTTGCGTCAAGAATGATGTCAGCATATCCTAAAGCTCTCTATACACATTGTGCATCCACAAGTTAAACTTGTGCATAGTGATATGTTGTACCATAAGAGATGTTGGCAATATGATGGAAGTGGCAGATAAAGTATAGTTTGTTTTTTCCCCAATTCCCCTAAAAGGCAGCTGTCTTTAGAGAAATGGATAGAAGATACTATACCTGAAGAAAGAAGAAAAACATTAATAACTCTCATTGAACTCCCAGGTGACACAGTAGGACACAATGACTTTCTCGATAGTAAACTTAAATTAGGTCACTCCAGGTTTTAATTAAATGCTCTAGCCTTCATTAGGATTTTTGTTGGTGAAGGCTAGAGCATTTAGCCAAAAGGTCGAGTGATTAAATTCAAGTTTAATGTTGAGAAATTCACAACTGAGAATTCTTCATGTCCCGTTTGTTGTGTGTGTGCATGATAGGATAGGCAGGGAAATTCTTTAAATGAGCACAAAAATACTATAATTATAGAGAGAGGGAAAAAAACAAGCAAAACAAAATACAACAAAAAAGGGTATTAGTTGCAGCACTATTTTTTCTTCATGCTAATTGCTGGGCACGGAGAGCGTAGTACACTTTTCGTCTGTTCAGCCTGCTGATTTTTCTACATTGCATATTCCGATCATGTATGGGAGGCTTATGAAATCGTTGGCATTGATCAATTTATGTCCACATGACAACCACAATCTGAACCAGTAAAGCTGTGAGAAAACACCACAAGCAGGTGGTGAATTATTTACATACCATGAAACTGATGCTGCTCTTCCGAATACCACTGCGTTCTAACCACTGCTATATGCACTATTCTGTAAATAGTGCTCAACCTTTCCAGGAACACATGTGGGTCTTTCTCTGTTCGCACCATGACTGACCTGAAAATTCAAATATCAACCTTTTATATCTGAGGGATAGTTTGTTAGATGAACATCATAGGGAAATGGAATTATTGGTACATACTTATCTGTAGATATCTGGCGAATATTTTTATAATGACGAGTAATATGGCGGCTTGCAGGATATAATAATAACTGGGATGCTACATGTACAGACACTTTTGCTGCTTCAAATATCAGGCTGGCGGTAAACAAACTCAGTGCAGTAGCAGCAAAAGCAGAGGATATGAAGATGTCCAACCTAACTCATCCTACCTGTTCATGCCAGTGGCAGTGGAGACCTGCCCCCCCATCCCCAAAAAAGGTCTTTATACGAGAACTTGGACGTCACCTCAAGACAGCCACTGATGATAGAGACTCATTTCAGTACCTGCTACAGAGGATCTCAGTCGCAATGCAGAGGGGAAGTGCAAGTTCTGTTTTGGGGGACAATGGGACAGCAGATGAGATTGATGGACATCATTATTTACGTACCTATTATTTTTTAAAAATTAATAATAAATTAATAATAATAATACATGTAATAATACTACTACTACTACTACTACTAATAATAGTAATAATAATAGTAATAATAATAGTAATAATAATAGTAATAATAATAGTAATAATAATAGTAATAATAATAGTAATAATAATAGTAATAATAATAGTAATAATAATAGTAATAATAATAGTAATAATAATAGTAATAATAATAGTAATAATAATAGTAATAATAATAGTAATAATAATAGTAATAATAATAGTAATAATAATAGTAATAATAATAGTATAGTAATAATAATAGTAATAATAATAGTAATAATAATAGTAATAATAATAGTAATAATAATAGTAATAATAATAGTAATAATAATAGTAATAATAATAGTAATAATAATAGTAATAATAATAGTAATAATAATAGTAATAATAATAGTAATAATAATAGTAATAATAATAGTAATAATAATAGTAATAATAATAGTAATAATAATAGTAATAATAATAGTAATAATAATAGTAATAATAATAGTAATAATAATAGTAATAATAATAGTAATAATAATAGTAATAATAATAGTAATAATAATAGTAATAATAATAGTAATAATAATAGTAATAATAATAGTAATAATAATAGTAATAATAATAGTAATAATAATAGTAATAATAATAGTAATAATAATAGTAATAATAATAGTAATAATAATAGTAATAATAATAGTAATAATAATAGTAATAATAATAGTAATAATAATAGTAATAATAATAGTAATAATAATAGTAATAATAATAGTAATAATAATAGTAATAATAATAGTAATAATAATAGTAATAATAATAGTAATAATAATAGTAATAATAATAGTAATAATAATAGTAATAATAATAGTAATAATAATAGTAATAATAATAGTAATAATAATAGTAATAATAATAGTAATAATAATAGTAATAATAATAGTAATAATAATAGTAATAATAATAGTAATAATAATAGTAATAATAATAGTAATAATAATAGTAATAATAATAGTAATAATAATAGTAATAATAATAGTAATAATAATAGTAATAATAATAGTAATAATAATAGTAATAATAATAGTAATAATAATAGTAATAATAATAGTAATAATAATAGTAATAATAATAGTAATAATAATAGTAATAATAATAGTAATAATAATAGTAATAATAATAGTAATAATAATAGTAATAATAATAGTAATAATAATAGTAATAATAATAGTAATAATAATAGTAATAATAATAGTAATAATAATAGTAATAATAATAGTAATAATAATAGTAATAATAATAGTAATAATAATAGTAATAATAATAGTAATAATAATAGTAATAATAATAGTAATAATAATAGTAATAATAATAGTAATAATAATAGTAATAATAATAGTAATAATAATAGTAATAATAATAGTAATAATAATAGTAATAATAATAGTAATAATAATAGTAATAATAATAGTAATAATAATAGTAATAATAATAGTAATAATAATAGTAATAATAATAGTAATAATAATAGTAATAATAATAGTAATAATAATAGTAATAATAATAGTAATAATAATAGTAATAATAATAGTAATAATAATAGTAATAATAATAGTAATAATAATAGTAATAATAATAGTAATAATAATAGTAATAATAATAGTAATAATAATAGTAATAATAATAGTAATAATAATAGTAATAATAATAGTAATAATAATAGTAATAATAATAGTAATAATAATAGTAATAATAATAGTAATAATAATAGTAATAATAATAGTAATAATAATAGTAATAATAATAGTAATAATAATAGTAATAATAATAGTAATAATAATAGTAATAATAATAGTAATAATAATAGTAATAATAATAGTAATAATAATAGTAATAATAATAGTAATAATAATAGTAATAATAATAGTAATAATAATAGTAATAATAATAATAATAATAATAATAATAATAATAATAATAATAATAATAATAATAATAATAATAATAATAATAATAATAATAATAATAATAATAATAATAATAATAATAATAATAATAATAATAATAATAATAATAATAATAATAATAATAATAATAATAATAATAATAATAATAATAATAATAATAATAATAATAATAATAATAATAATAATAATAATAATAATAATAATAATAATAATAATAATAATAATAATAATAATAATAATAATAATAATAATAATAATAATAATAATAATAATAATAATAATAATAATAATAATAATAATAATAATAATAATAATAATAATAATAATAATAATAATAATAATAATAATAATAATAATAATAATAATAATAATAATAATAATAATAATAATAATAATAATAATAATAATAATAATAATAATAATAATAATAATAATAATAATAATAATAATAATAATAATAATAATAATAATAATAATAATAATAATAATAATAATAATAATAATAATAATAATAATAATAATAATAATAATAATAATAATAATAATAATAATAATAATAATAATAATAATAATAATAATAATAATAATAATAATAATAATAATAATAATAATAATAATAATAATAATAATAATAATAATAATAATAATAATAATAATAATAATAATAATAATAATAATAATAATAATAATAATAATAATAATAATAATAATAATAATAATAATAATAATAATAATAATAATAATAATAATAATAATAATAATAATAATAATAATAATAATAATAATAATAATAATAATAATAATAATAATAATAATAATAATAATAATAATAATAATAATAATAATAATAATAATAATAATAATAATAATAATAATAATAATAATAATAATAATAATAATAATAATAATAATAATAATAATAATAATAATAATAATAATAATAATAATAATAATAATAATAATAATAATAATAATAATAATAATAATAATAATAATAATAATAATAATAATAATAATAATAATAATAATAATAATAATAATAATAATAATAATAATAATAATAATAATAATAATAATAATAATAATAATAATAATAATAATAATAATAATAATAATAATAATAATAATAATAATAATAATAATAATAATAATAATAATAATAATAATAATAATAATAATAATAATAATAATAATAATAATAATAATAATAATAATAATAATAATAATAATAATAATAATAATAATAATAATAATAATAATAATAATAATAATAATAATAATAATAATAATAATAATAATAATAATAATAATAATAATAATAATAATAATAATAATAATAATAATAATAATAATAATAATAATAATAATAATAATAATAATAATAATAATAATAATAATAATAATAATAATAATAATAATAATAATAATAATAATAATAATAATAATAATAATAATAATAATAATAATAATAATAATAATAATAATAATAATAATAATAATAATAATAATAATAATAATAATAATAATAATAATAATAATAATAATAATAATAATAATAATAATAATAATAATAATAATAATAATAATAATAATAATAATAATAATAATAATAATAATAATAATAATAATAATAATAATAATAATAATAATAATAATAATAATAATAATAATAATAATAATAATAATAATAATAATAATAATAATAATAATAATAATAATAATAATAATAATAATAATAATAATAATAATAATAATAATAATAATAATAATAATAATAATAATAATAATAATAATAATAATAATAATAATAATAATAATGATGAGTTGACGGCTGCAGCGTGTGACATTGACAGCTGGCCTGCCATTCAGTTTCTGACTCTTGACTTTCTGACTTCTTGACCACTCCTTTACAACACTGCTAACAATGACCAATTGATGAAGTGGACTCAGTGCAAACTACATAGACGGGGAGTAAAATGTCCAATGCAGTGAGGTTCTGCCCAGAATGTAACACTAGGTTATGTCACACAGGAGAGAAAAATGATTGCTTCCTGCTCTGGCACAAGTGCCATGTGGAAAAAGAACTATAACACTTCCCTAACATTGCTCTTGTAGAAACTTGTTTTAGTATTAGAGCTAGTTTTTTTTTTTAGTGTTCTTATGTATATATATATCTTGTTTCTTGTTATAGGCATCAGCGTGAAGTAGCAAATAGACCAACAAGTATTTTGTAGTTATCCAAGTTATCAACTTGAAATAGAAGGTTCAATTCAATCTACCCATCCAGTCCAGCAATAGGAAAAGAGCAGGGTTGAACATGGGGAGTAAGAAGTCAGTTAAATAGATATTATGAGTTACCTCGAAAAAAATCCCCTGACAAATCTATTATCTCGACGTACATTAAATAACATATTGATACTCACTTTAGTTTTGTTAGCTAGATCATGATTGGTGTTATTTGCCATGGAACTTTAGCTTGCCACAGACAAAGCTTGTAGGTTCATCTGTCCGAGTTTGTACAAGTGAAGGAGTGTCGAAGAAGACAAACATAGGTGAACGCCCGAATGTCTATGAACTACAAGATCGCGGGGGGAAAGACTTGATCCTGTCTTAATCGGTAGTCAAGACATCACTTTTCCTCCTACTCAAAATACTCAAACCAACTTGTTTTCCCTCCGGTTCTAGTTTCAGGTGTCCAGTATACCTGGATCACATGAAAACAATTCTGGCTCATGTGACACAACATCAAAATTTAATCTCATGTGTAATCGGTTAAGTATCAATATATTCAAGAGAACTAAACATTATGACTATGTATGATAAATTTAAGTTAACATCAGTACATGAAAGTTTGTATGATCTTTGGATTGTGACTGTTTCAAGATGTCTCTCTGTACTGGAGTCCTTGTCCATATACCATCCAAATCAATTGCTCTAGGCAATGCTGAACTAAGAACATTGCCAAGAAATGCCAGATATTAGATACACTGCCGACTATTCCCCAAGAACGCGAGAAAAACTTGAGCTATCTTCCTGGAAGTGTCAATTGTCCTCTTGAATAGGATCTATGGCA
This sequence comes from Cladorhizidae sp. MBARI D1340-BT2, assembly GCA_028752905.1. NCBI lineage: Eukaryota > Metazoa > Porifera > Demospongiae > Poecilosclerida > Cladorhizidae > Cladorhizidae sp. MBARI D1340-BT2. The sequence goes on from JAQNBH010000017.1 coordinate 37,469,905, forward strand.
CCACTTGCACAGTATTCTCCCAAGCCCCACTCACACTAGGATTGGAAGGACTTTAACAACAGCCAGCTAGCCACCACAAATCCAAGGCTTCTCATTCATGTATAGCTTCACAAGTGTGGTAACAAATTCCTTGCACCCTGGTCCAAGCTGAAGTCTTGAGATATTTATATTATTTTTTGTACAATTGTACAGGATCATGGTTGTGTAATATTTTACACAAGAGTTAAAATTAGCTTTTTTTTAATTTATAAATTCACAAGTTTTTGGTTCTATAAAATTTGGTTTATAAAGCAGAAATCTAAATTAAGCACTAATACTATATATTGGTTTTAGTCCTTATTTGTTAGTGACAGTCATGACTATGTCTTCTGCTCCAAGGCCAGTATTTATTTTGAAGGCGAGCAAATTTTTAGATGTGATGTCCACATGCAACACTTTCCAAGTTTGTCCGCAAAATTTCAACTGCCTTTGTAGCTAGCCCCACTACAAATCTTCTAATTTAAAACTGTGGACATTGTTAAGTGGTTGCTAGTTGTTAATCTTGCCGATTGATACTTACAAGCATTCTTCCTAATAAAGCTATCACATGCTATCACACACTCTACATCAAGTAACCTCTGTCATTTGCATTCTATGTTCGTCATTACAGGGTTCACATCTCTAGACTTTGATCACCAGCTCCAACAATAAGCTGCAATGCACTCTCACCAGCATGCTCCGTGGTGGCCCATCTTATAAGAAACTACAAATACTGCATATACACCGAGTGTTTATAGTGTGTGTAGTAACTTCTCTTAACAACTGTCGTTTGTGTTTACTGTTATTTAGTTGTTAGTGTAGGCACTAGTTGTGTGGCTTGTGTGATTACCTTATATGGTATTGTGTGGCAGTGCCCAGGGGTCAGTCTGGTCAAGAGCCAGCGGCTGGAGGTAACTCTTAGATTGTAAAAAGGAGTTCTTGACTTAGTATCAAAAGTGGATTGTGTAACAGGGTTACCTCAAAGAGGCTGAATTGTGTAACGGGTTACTTCAAGTGGCGACGAGGATTTACAATGGCAATACATGGCAGTATCGGCGCATTCAACCGGGGAACAGATGGAGAGCATATTATGAAAGGCTGGACATGTACTTCACTGCTAACAATTTGGATGACTCAGCAAGCTATTCTCCTAAGCTGCTGCGGAGTGAGTACTTACCAACTCATCTGCAACTTAATAGCCCCTGAGCGACCAACGGTCAAAGTCATTCACAGAATTGACACAGCTAATGAAAGAGCACCTCATCCCACCTCTACAAGTCATTATGCAGAGGTTCAGATTCAACTTGCACTCCAGAAACTGAATGAATCAGTCGCAGAATTTGTGGCTGAACTATGAGGGCATTCTGAACATTGCAACTTCCAAGCAGTGTTTGAGGACATGTTGCAGACAGCATGGCAACCCAGCCTAAAACACAGTGGCCACAGAATGGGACTCACAACTGTGATCGTTGTGGAGGGCCATATGCTCCAGTGGATTGCCGTTTCAGGACTGCTGTCTGCCACTCCTGTAAAAGAAAGGACATTTGGCCAGATAGAAACAGCATCCGCGAGAGTTTTGGTCAAGTCAGCAGGACGACCAACCATGAGTTCAAATGCATCAAGTAACTGAACAGGAGGAGATGGGAAAAGGTGAAACTGCCTACATGCTCTTTGTACTAGATGGGGGGAAGAGTAGGAAGGTACACTGCATTATGGGGTCAGTACAAGTGAACAATGCTATACTCTATATGGAAGCAGATACAGGTGGGGGAAGATGAGATTGCATACATGCTTTTTGCACTAGGTGGGGGAAAGAAAAGGAAGGTAGAACCCATCATGGTGCCAGTATAAGTGAACGACACTATACTCTATATGGAAATAGATACAGGTGCTGCTATGTCCATAACTAACGCTACCACATATCACCAACTATGGCCAAAGCATTTAGCACCTTCCTTGCAGCCAACCAACAAATGGCTTCACACTTACACGGGACAGAGATCCTTGAAACTATTGCAGATACAGTGAACTATCAAACCCAGCAAGCAGAGTTGGAATTGATGGTGGTGGCTAGAAGGTGCCCAAGTTTACACGGTAGAGATTGTCTGTTGGAAATCAAATTGGATTGGGGACGCATCCATCAAGTGCCAGTAGGACATGCACAAACCTTACAATTCCTTTAGGACAGGCATGCAGGCATGTTCAAGGATGAACCTGGATTAGTGTTTGAGAACCCAGCCAAGATTCACATCGGCCCAACAGTACGACCCCATTTTTGTAAACAAACTTTCAGTCCCTTTTGCACTTAGAGGTAAAGTTGAACAGGAATTGAGTCAGCTGGGAGTCATCGAGAGAGTGCAGTTTGCAAAGTGGGCTGCTCCGATAGTCCATCCGAATATGTGGGGACTATAAAGTTATAGTCAACAAGGCATCAAAGGTAGAGACATACCCTCTACCTAAGATCCATGAGCTCCGGGCATCTTTGGGGGTGGAAAGACATTTACAAGTTGGAACTCGCACACATGTACCAACAGATTCCATTGGATGATGAGTCGAAGAAATTCGTGGGCATCAACACACACAAGGGTCTATACCAGTACACTCGCTTGCCATTTGGAGTGTCTTCAGCTCCTGCAATTTTCCAATGGACCATTGAAAGTGTTATACAAGTTATGTCACATGTATGCGTTTACATAGATGACATCTTAATCACAGGGTGACCAAGCAAGAACATTGGAAAACCCTCAGAGAAGTCCTGACGAGACTGGAGGAAGCAGAATTCAAATTGAAGCAGGAGAAGTGTGCATTTATGCAACCATCTGTTGAGTACTTGGGGCAACACATATCGGCCGAGGGAATTCAACCAACAAAAGAAAAGTTTCGTCGGGCAATAGTTGATGCGCCTCCACATCAGCAGCTCCGTTCTTTTCTGGGATTGATCAATTACTCTGGTCAATTTCTACCGCACAAGTGGCTACGAAAGCCATTGGAGGTGGGGTCCTGAGGAACAGAAGACATATAATGAGGCTAAACAGAAATTGACCACACCATGTGTGCTGGTTCATTTTGACCCAGATCAGGAGCTGGTTGTAGCTTGTGATGCCTCGCCATATGGTATGGGGGTAGTAGTTTCCCACCGGATGGATGATGGCACTGACAAGCCCACCGCTTATACATCACATTCATTATTACCTGCAGAGAGAAATAATGCACAATTGGACAAGGAAGCCTGGCAATTGTATTTGGGGTTAAAAAGCATACTTTTCTTCATGGCCGCAGAACACAAGACAGTTCCTGCCATGGCTTGAGCTTGAATCCAGAGGTGGGCACTAATGCTGGGGCAATATAGCTACTAAATAGTTTATAAACCTGGGAAGGAACATGCCAATGCAGATGGGCTAAGTAGACTTCCACTACCAGAATTTACATCGTCAGTTCCGCAGTTAAGTGAGACCATATTGCTACTGGAACAACTACAATACACTCCAGTTACAGCTTCTCAAATCAAGTTGTAGACAGAGCGAGATCCCTCACTGTCAAGAGTGAAGAACATACATGGTTGGAAACTTGTGGCTGAGGAACAACTTCAACCATACAACCAACATAGTGAAGAATTCAGTGTCTTGGATGGTTGTGACGTTTGGGGAGGTTGAGTAGTGGTACCAAAACAAGTCAGAAGTTAATATTGGAGGAACTCCACCAGGGTCATCACCCTGGAGTTTCAAGGATGAAGAATCTTGCTCGGACAACTATGTGGTGGTCAGGAATCAAATGCAGACCTTGAACAACATGTTAAAAGCTGCTCTGAATGTCAGAAGAACAGGAACGCACCTGCAATAGCACCGCTGCATCCATGGGAGTGGCCATCACAGCCATGGGCCCGAATACATATAGATCATGCTGGACCATTCCAAGGGAAAATCTTCCTGGTGGTGGTGGATGCTTATTCAAAGTGGCTGAATGTTACCATTGTGCCATCCACCGCATCTGTGGTGACCATCAAAGTGCTCCAAACCTTGTTTGCAAACCACAGGATGCCTGAACTGATTGTATCAGATAATGCAACAACGTTTACCAGTGGGAACCAAGAATTTACTAGGCAGAACGGAATTTGCCATGTCACCACTGCTCCATACCACCCGGCCACAAATGGACTGGCTGAGAGAGCTGTGTCGGTGTTAAAGGATGGCTTAGGGAAACAGGTCAAGCGAGCACGGCTACTTCTCAACTATTGGACCACTCCACATACAACTACTGGAGTATCTCCAGAAGAATTTTTGCTGGGAAGGTGAATCAGGACCCAGACTTGTCGAAGAGGATAAACCAGAAACAAAATCAGCAGAAATTAGACCATGACAAACATGCCACACCCAGGACCTTAGAGAGGGGCAATCCAGTCTTCGTACGTGACCTTCCAATAGACCTGAAGTGGTTGCCTGAAGATTGCTGGATGTTTAGGTCATCAAACATTTGAAGTAGCCCTGCTCAGTGGTTTGGCATGCACATTGACCATTCGTATTCGCACAAATGAAGTTACTCAAGGTGTACTTGATGAGACTGGCTTCCAGATTTTCCCTCAGTGATTACTTCACCAGGTGGAATGTCTGCCCCTGGCATCCCACAACATTATTCCCCTTGCTCCAATTAAGGGTAGAAGGATGTAGTAACTTGGAACTCTGTATTAACAACTGTCGTTTGTGTTTACTCGTATTTAGTTGTTAGGAATAATTCACACTAGTTGTGTGGTTTGTATGTGATTACATTATATGGTATTGTGTGGCAGTGTCCAGGGGTCAGAGGTCAGTCTGGTTCAAGAGCCAGCGACGGCAACTGTTGGATTTGTAAAAAGGAGACTTCTTGACTTTGTATCAAAAGAGAGTTGTATAACACAGTTACCTCTCAAAGTGGCTGAATTGTGAACAGGTTACTTCACTACGTGTAGAGATTGCGGGAGTTGTAATGTTATTATGTCAACTGAGAATTCATTGAGAGATTATTACTGTTTGAATCTCATTATAGCTCTTCCTGTAGCATAATAGACACCCAAGAGATAGCTCCTTTCACCACCTGATTTTACAGTATTTGGTTCAATGTGTAATTATTACCAGAGTTTGAGATATCGGAGTTTGAGATATCCAACAAAGATCTGAACTAGAAAATTTTAAGCTTCAGATTTGTCACACGTCCACCATGAAAAACACAAACAAGGTGGCGCTATCATAATCTGAACAACATACTTGAATTTATTTTGTTCATTTCTTTGCAGAAGGAACACAACACTTACTAATCCAGCAGATGATAAAATAGAAGTTCATGTTGCAGGTATATTATGTTTGAAAACCGATTTTATGTATAGCTTTCACTGTATTATTTTCACCAATAATAAGTGGTATGATTATCCAGGATTTTTTTCTTTCATTTATATAGAAACATCTTTTTTGACACGACAAGAATCTCTCTTACAAAACCTTCCAAAATCACTAATCATCCATCCAAGCAAAATTCAAGTTTCTACTGTTATAGGACAAGTTAACGCCATAAACTAAATGTGTGCTATATGATAAATGCCAGTTAGTGTACCCTTTTAAGTTCATGCTCATTTTTCTGTTTTAGCCAAGCTATATATAATGCCTGTTTCTCTTCTTCTTAATAGTCATTAATACTGGCACTAGATAGACTTGTGGTATGCAATCATTTCATTAGCTCCCCCAGCACATAATGCTTGTAAATGTACCAATAGCAAAACTGATACTGTATGTGCAGGGGCATTTAATGTTTGGCATGTATTGTTAGGCCCTTTAGTTCTTGTCTCTATGCATATTCAACTAAACCACAATTTGTGTTCTGCAGTTTAGTCAGTCAATCCAATGATGATGCTATGAAATATTGTTTTTTAAGGTCAATTTGGTGTTGTCTATAAGGGTTACTTGAAGCCTAACGTGATGGATACTGTTGCTATCAAAACACTGAAAGGTAAGATACTTATGGCCATACTGTATGGAAAACATGATTCAAAGGTGAAAGCTTTGAAGCTCGATTCAATCTATAGTTATTGTTAATAGCATTATGTTTGTACATGATCCATGTAGGTATTTTTGCAACTGCTAGTGATATTGAGAGTGTATTTAAGGAGATTGAAAAGATGCAACATTTCAAACATCTTAATGTGATGTCACTGATCGGAGTATGCATGGCTCCTTCAGAACAAGTTGGCAGTACAGGTGGACCATGCATTGTTATGCCATTCATGGCAAATGGAAATCTTTTAGAGCAACTGCGAAAGGAATCCGATGAATTGAATGTGACCAGTGAGGATGATAAAAATGTAAGAATATGTAGACTCACATGATTTTCTTCTATATTGGGTTAAGTTGAATTAACAGTTAAATATATGATGGTGGTTGGGAGAAATGAGAGATTATAAAAAATATTATTTAAAAAACTAAGTGATTCATTTTGTCAAAAACATGGAAGTGTACGTGATTTCAAATGGTAAAGGGTCATCTAACTGCTTATATATGACCTACACTCTCTTTTTTGACTATTCCATATTTTTGTTGTTGTTTTTTGTTCTTGTATTTTTTGTTCTTGTGTTTAACCCCATTAATTATGAAAATTTCTTGTTTGTTACATATTTATATAATACTCTCAATGAACTCTCGGTTGACATAATAACATTACAATAACCTTCTCAATAATCAACTTGAAGTTGTAATCTCTCGACATTTCGACTAGATGCTCTAGCCTCCATCAGGAATAATCGGTTGACATAATAACATTACAATAACCTTCTCAATAATCAACTTGAAATTGTAATCTCTCGACATTTCGACTAGATGCTCTAGCCTCCATCAGGAATAATGAGATGCAAAGACTCGCGTGAGCCTGCTATATACGGGTAGCTATCTACCCACCATATGCTACCGGCACATGTGTCCAGCATGTGAAACAGATGCAAGATGATAATAATAATGATGATGATAATAATAATAATAATAATAATAATAATAATAATAATAATAATAATAATAATAATAATAATAATAATAATAATAATAACAACAACAACAACAACAACGACGACGACAACAACAACGCCGACGATGACAACAACAACAACAACAACAATAATAATAATAATAAATAATAATTATAATAATAATAATAATAATAACAACAACAACAAAAACAACAACAAAAACAATAACAACAATAATAAATTATATATATAATAAATAAATAATAATGTTACAATAACCTTCTCAATAATCAACTTGAAATTGTATCCTCTTGTAGTCTCTCGACATTTCGATTATTCCTGATGAGCATCTAGTCGAAACATCGAGAGAATATATTTTCTGCAGTAAGTTCAATATGAAAGTCGTCTTCAGATTGGAAAGAGCTCTGAGGACACAACTGAGCAGAGTGAAGGATGTTTTACCAGCTCATATATTTTGTACTGCATTCCTTGTAGCTGTGAGAAATACTATATAGGGGATACCATCAGAAGACTGGAGACTAGAGTGAAAGAATTTCAAGATGCCTGTAGAAAGTGTGCTAAAGAGAAGTCTGCAATTGCTGAACATGCATGGGATAATGGACATCCTATTTTGTGGGAGGAAGCCACCATCAGGCCAGAAAACAGAAGGAACTTCTAGTGAAGGAGGCACTGCACATCAGCCTAGCACCAAAGTGTGAGCCGTTCAATTGAGACTGTGGAACGGACTTGCCTGGTTGCTGGGGAGTGGGGAGCTACTCTGAAGAGCCTGGACTTGAAACCACGACCACCATAATTACTCTTATTTTAATTTTATTTTTTGTCTGTTTGTTTGTTTGTTTTTAATCGTTTTTGGTCTATTTATTATTTTATTTTACATTTTTTAATTTGTTTATTTATTATTTATTATTTATTTATTTGTTTACTTATTAATTAATTTATTTGTTTGTTTGTTTTTATTTAATTAATTATTAATTTTATTTGTCAATTTTTTTGTGTGTGTGTTTATTTATTTTTTGGATTTTTTTGGTTGTTGTTGTTTTTTGATCATTTATTATTATTATTATTATTATTATTATTATTGTTATTATTATTATTGTTATTATTATTATTACTAGTTATTATTATTTATATATTATTTATTTTTATTATTGTGGTTGTGGTTGTTGTTATTTTTGTTATTGTTGTTGTTATTCTTATTATTATTGTTATTATTTTATATCTGATTCAAATACCAGACATGTGTGCCGGTTCACGTGTTGGATGCATGTACCATGTGCTGGACACATGTGCTGGTAACATGTGGTGGATAGCTAGCTACCGCTATATAGCAGTATTCCTGATGAAGGCTAGAGCATCTAGTCGAACCGTCGAGAGAATATAATTTCAAGTTGATTATTGAGAAGATTATTGTAATATATATAGTTGGGAGTTAGAGAGCAACACTCTAACATCGTTAATGTTTAATTCAAATCCAAATTTTATGAATAATTGAACTCCAAGTTTCGTGGACTAGAGCAATAGTGTCTCCTTTCAATCACTTTTTCTTCTAATTTGTTTCTTCTAGTTGTAAACTGGACAACTATCACATGCCATCTCTTGTTTCTCTTGTTGACTGTGCCCATGTAGACATCCGTCTTGTCCACTACTAAAAAATCATATCTTTTTACTACTATTGACTGACCCATGTTATGGCCACATCGATCAGAAAGTAAAATATGTATTTGTAGACCTTTCTGCTTTTCACCCTGCACCTATAATATCCTCTGATCTGATCCCCTCTGTCCACGCCTCCCATGTATTTATTGTAGGACTGTATAGCTAAGGGGCAGCTTATTTCCTCTCTGCAGCCATTGTTTGTATGCCGAATGACTGAGGTGACGCTCTTGGGGTCACTGTTGGTGTACATAATCATGACGATTTTTCGGTCCTGCCATGCATTTGCACACACTTTTCCACATTGCGTGGTTAGTGACTGGCCCCTAAAAATGTTTAGAAGTTCATATAATGTGTATCTCATAGTTGTGGTAAATAACATGCATGAACTGATATTCAACCCCAAAATGTTTGTGACATAACACTAACTTGTGTTTATCTAGTGCAATTTTACCTTTTCTTGAATTTGGCTTTCTTCAGCTCCTCGGGGAAACCACGCCTGTCTTTCCTGGCTGTCCCACATCCATAAATCCCTCTCCTCTCCAAATCAACCAACAGACTATGCGAGGTAAAAAAGCTGTCAAAGTACACGTGGTGCCACTTGCCTTGTAGGTCCTCAGTTAGGTCCTTGACCACTCTTGCCCCCAAGTGGTGCTCAACTGCACCTTTCCTTTTCCCTGTGTAAATCTCGAACTGTGTGAAAAAACCGTTTCGGCTATCAGCCCGAACCCACACCTTGATTCCTCTTTTGATGGGTTTCATTGGCATGTATTGCTTCAGTGATGAATGACCTTGAAAGTTTATCATAGCCTCATCGATTGCAATCTCGCAGTTAGGCCTGTATATTGATGAAAATTTGTGTTGAAAATGGCTGACAAGAGGTCGGATTTTCCCCAGCCTGTCATAATTTTCACTGCCCCTTGGGGAAAGTGTACAATTGTCTACAAAATGTAGAAACCTTGTAATTGTCCTGTACCTATCCCTGGATATTCTTTGGGATATCGGTTTGTAATTGTGGATGGGGTCCCTCTTCCAATAGTCGTCTGTGGATGGCTGGTGATTAATTCCCATAAGGATGCTGAAGCCTATGAATGCTCGTATATCATCCTCTGTAATTTCTTTCCAAGAAACATAGGCTTCAGCACCCATGACTTCTTCAGCATACTTATTTGTTTGATCCACTATCTCTTCCACTACGTTAGGTGTTAAAAAAAGTTCAAATACCTCCAGTGGTGATTCCGGTATAGGAACTGTAGGTCCTACGGAATATGTGAATGGATGAATTGTAGGTGTCACTAGGTTTGGTGACCAAACTGGAGGCAATGTCTGTGTGGAAGAGACAGTGGATGGCAAGGCTGAGCAGGTGGCAGTGGAAGGAATGAAAGAGGGTGATGGTTGGATTTGTTGTCGAGTTGGTATAATTTTGAGTTGGGGCTGGGGTGTGTAAGTAGGTGTGGTTGATACTGATGTTGGTTGTGGCATGGGTGTGGTTGATTCTGATGTAGGTCGAGGCAGGAGTGTGGAAGTCATTGTGGTCAATACCGATGTGGTTTGAGGCTGGGGTGTGGTCGATACTGAAGTAGATATGGAAGTGCATGTTGTCGATATCAAATTCCTCATCACTTCCATCTGCAAATGGCTCATCCAAGTCCCCATCTCCATCCAATGCCTTGAGGACCTCCTCCAAAGACAAACATTCTCTTTTTGCCATTATAGTTATCCTATTTTTAATATGTATAACATATTAAAAATAGGATAACTATAATGGCAAAAAGAGAATGTTTGTCTTGAAGGCCTGCAGGAAAGTAAGGAAATTCTAGTGAACAAATGTTGAATAATATAATGAAAAATATATATAAAATATATATATATATAATATATTTAGACATGGAAGAGGAAGATGCTCATTCCTTCGCGATACCTGCCGCATTACACAAGACACCTTTACCCAACCCATCGACCCAAGTACATTTGAATGCCGCTTTTACCACACCCATCTCAGTAAAAGACTCCGTGGTTGCTTCCACATCAGACTCTGCAAACACTACTGCTACCTGCCACCTTTTACCACTATCGATACCTACCTTTCATCCATTCACATATTCCGTAGGACCTACAGTTCCTATACCGGAATCACCACTGGAGGTATTTGAACTTTTTTTAACACCTAACATAGTGGAAGAGATAGTGGATCAAACAAATAAGTATGCTGAAGAAGTCATGGGTGCTGAAGCCTATGTTTCTTGGAAAGAAATTACAGAGGATGATATACGAGCATTCATAGGCTTCAGCATCCTTATGGGAATTAATCACCAGCCATCCACAGACGACTATTGGAAGAGGGACTCCATCCACAATTACAAACCGATATCCCAAAGAATATCCAGGGATAGGTACAGGACAATTACAAGGTTTCTACATTTTGTAGACAATTGTACACTTTCCCCAAGGGGCAGTGAAAATTATGACAGGCTGGGGAAAATCCGACCTCTTGTCAGCCATTTTCAACACAAATTTTCATCAATATACAGGCCTAACTGCGAGATTGCAATCGATGAGGCTATGATAAACTTTCAAGGTCATTCATCACTGAAGCAATACATGCCAATGAAACCCATCAAAAGAGGAATCAAGGTGTGGGTTCGGGCTGATAGCCGAAACGGTTTTTTCACACAGTTCGAGATTTACACAGGGAAAAGGAAAGGTGCAGTTGAGCACCACTTGGGGGCAAGAGTGGTCAAGGACCTAACTGAGGACCTACAGGGCAAGTGGCACCACGTGTACTTTGACAGCTTTTTTACCTCGCATAGTCTGTTGGTTGATTTGGAGAGGAGAGGGATTTATGGATGTGGGACAGCCAGGAAAGACAGGCGTGGTTTCCCCGAGGAGCTGAAGAAAGCCAAATTCAAGAAAAGGTAAAATTGCACTAGATAAACACAAGTTAGTGTTATGTCACAAACATTTTGGGGTTGAATATCAGTTCATGCATGTTATTTACCACAACTATGAGATACACATTATATGAACTTCTAAACATTTTTAGGGGCCAGTCACTAACCACGCAATGTGGAAAAGTGTGTGCAAATGCATGGCAGGACCGAAAAATCGTCATGATTATGTACACCAACAGTGACCCCAAGAGCGTCACCTCAGTCATTCGGCATACAAACAATGGCTGCAGAGAGGAAATAAGCTGCCCCTTAGCTATACAGTCCTACAATAAATACATGGGAGGCGTGAACAGAGGGGATCAGATCAGAGGATATTATAGGTGCAGGGTGAAAAGCAGAAAGGTCTACAAATACATATTTTACTTTCTGATCGATGTGGCCATAACATGGGTCAGTCAATAGTAGTAAAAAGATATGATTTTTTAGTAGTGGACAAGACGGATGTCTACATGGGCACAGTCAACAAGAGAAACAAGAGATGGCATGTGATAGTTGTCCAGTTTACAACTAGAAGAAACAAATTAGAAGAAAAAGTGATTGAAAGGAGACACTATTGCTCTAGTCCACGAAACTTGGAGTTCAATTATTCATAAAATTTGGATTTGAATTAAACATTAACGATGTTAGAGTGTTGCTCTCTAACTCCCAACTATATATATTACAATAATCTTCTCAATAATCAACTTGAAATTATATTCTCTCGACGTTTCGACTAGATGCTCTAGCCTTCATCAGGAATACTGCTATATAGCGGTAGCTAGCTATCCACCACATGTTACCAGCACATGTGTCCAGCACATGGTACATGCATCCAACACGTGAACCGGCACACATGTCTGGTATTTGAATCAGATATAAAATAATAACAATAATAATAAGAATAACAACAACAATAACAAAAATAACAACAACCACAACCACAATAATAAAAATAAATAATATATAAATAATAATAACTAGTAATAATAATAATAACAATAATAATAATAACAATAATAATAATAATAATAATAATAATAATAAATGATCAAAAAACAACAACAACCAAAAAAATCCAAAAAATAAATCAACACACACACAAAAAAATTGACAAATAAAATTAATAATTAATTAAATAAAAACAAACAAACAAATTAATTAATTAATAAGTAAACAAATAAATAAATAATAAATAATAAATAAACAAATTAAAAAATGTAAAATAAAATAATAAATAGACCAAAAACGATTAAAAACAAACAAACAAACGGACAAAAAATAAAATAAAAATAAGAGTAATTATGGTGGTCGTGGTTTCAAGTCCAGGCTCTTCAGAGTAGCTCCCCACTCCCCAGCAACCAGGCAAGTCCGTTCCACAGTCTCAATTGAACGGCTCACACTTTGGTGCTAGGCTGATGTGCAGTGCCTCCTTCACTAGAAGTTCCTTCTGTCTTCTGGCCTGATGGTGGCTTCCTCCCACAAAATAGGATGTCCATTATCCCATGCATGTTCAGCAATTGCAGACTTCTCTTTAGCACACTTTCTACAGGCATCTTGATGTTCTTTCACTCTAGTCTCCAGTCTTCTGATGGTATCCCCTATATAGTATTTCTCACAGCTACAAGGAATGCAGTACAAAATATATGAGCTGGTAAAACATCCTTCACTCTGCTCAGTTGTGTCCTCAGAGCTCTTTCCAATCTGAAGACGACTTTCATATTGAACTTACTGCAGAAAATATATTCTCTCGATGTTTCGACTAGATGCTCATCAGGAATAATCGAAATGTCGAGAGACTACAAGAGGATACAATTTCAAGTTGATTATTGAGAAGGTTATTGTAACATTATTATTTATTTATTATATATATAATTTATTATTGTTGTTATTGTTTTTGTTGTTGTTTTTGTTGTTGTTGTTGTTATTATTATTATTATTATTATTATTTATTATTATTATTATTATTGTTGTTGTTGGTGTTGTCATCGTCGGCGTTGTTGTCGTTGTTGTTGTTGTTGTTGTTGTTATTATTATTATTATTATTATTATTATTATTATTATCATCATCATTATTATTATCATCTTGCATCTGTTTCACATGCTGGACACATGTGCCGGTAGCATATGGTGGGTAGATAGCTACCCGTATATAGCAGGCTCACGCGAGTCTTTGCATCTCATTATTCCTGATGGAGGCTAGAGCATCTAGTCGAAATGTCGAGAGATTACAATTTCAAGTTGATTATTGAGAAGGTTATTGTAATGTTATTATGTCAACCGATTATTCCTGATGGAGGCTAGAGCATCTAGTCGAAATGTCGAGAGATTACAATTTCAAGTTGATTATTGAGAAGGTTATTGTAATGTTATTATGTCAACCGAGAGTTCATTGAGAGTATTATATAAATATGTAACAAACAAGAAATTTTCATAATTAATGGGGTTAAACACAAGAACAAAAAATACAAGAACAAAAAACAACAACAAAAATATGGAATAGTCAAAAAAGAGAGTGTAGGTCATATATAAGCAGTTAGATGACCCTTTACCATTTGAAATCACGTACACTTCCATGTTTTTGACAAAATGAATCACTTAGTTTTTTTAATAATATTTTTTATAATCTCTCATTTCTCCCAACCACCATCATATATTTAACTGTTAATTCAACTTAACCCAATATAGAAGAAAATCATGTGAGTCTACATATTCTTACATTTTTATCATCCTCACTGGTCACATTCAATTCATCGGATTCCTTTCGCAGTTGCTCTAAAAGATTTCCATTTGCCATGAATGGCATAACAATGCATGGTCCACCTGTACTGCCAACTTGTTCTGAAGGAGCCATGCATACTCCGATCAGTGACATCACATTAAGATGTTTGAAATGTTGCATCTTTTCAATCTCCTTAAATACACTCTCAATATCACTAGCAGTTGCAAAAATACCTACATGGATCATGTACAAACATAATGCTATTAACAATAACTATAGATTGAATCGAGCTTCAAAGCTTTCACCTTTGAATCATGTTTTCCATACAGTATGGCCATAAGTATCTTACCTTTCAGTGTTTTGATAGCAACAGTATCCATCACGTTAGGCTTCAAGTAACCCTTATAGACAACACCAAATTGACCTTAAAAAACAATATTTCATAGCATCATCATTGGATTGACTGACTAAACTGCAGAACACAAATTGTGGTTTAGTTGAATATGCATAGAGACAAGAACTAAAGGGCCTAACAATACATGCCAAACATTAAATGCCCCTGCACATACAGTATCAGTTTTGCTATTGGTACATTTACAAGCATTATGTGCTGGGGGAGCTAATGAAATGATTGCATACCACAAGTCTATCTAGTGCCAGTATTAATGACTATTAAGAAGAAGAGAAACAGGCATTATATATAGCTTGGCTAAAACAGAAAAATGAGCATGAACTTAAAAGGGTACACTAACTGGCATTTATCATATAGCACACATTTAGTTTATGGCGTTAACTTGTCCTATAACAGTAGAAACTTGAATTTTGCTTGGATGGATGATTAGTGATTTTGGAAGGTTTTGTAAGAGAGATTCTTGTCGTGTCAAAAAAGATGTTTCTATATAAATGAAAGAAAAAAATCCTGGATAATCATACCACTTATTATTGGTGAAAATAATACAGTGAAAGCTATACATAAAATCGGTTTTCAAACATAATATACCTGCAACATGAACTTCTATTTTATCATCTGCTGGATTAGTAAGTGTTGTGTTCCTTCTGCAAAGAAATGAACAAAATAAATTCAAGTATGTTGTTCAGATTATGATAGCGCCACCTTGTTTGTGTTTTTCATGGTGGACGTGTGACAAATCTGAAGCTTAAAATTTTCTAGTTCAGATCTTTGTTGGATATCTCAAACTCCGATATCTCAAACTCTGGTAATAATTACACATTGAACCAAATACTGTAAAATCAGGTGGTGAAAGGAGCTATCTCTTGGGTGTCTATTATGCTACAGGAAGAGCTATAATGAGATTCAAACAGTAATAATCTCTCAATGAATTCTCAGTTGACATAATAACATTACAACTCCCGCAATCTCTACACGTAGTGAAGTAACCTGTTCACAATTCAGCCACTTTGAGAGGTAACTGTGTTATACAACTCTCTTTTGATACAAAGTCAAGAAGTCTCCTTTTTACAAATCCAACAGTTGCCGTCGCTGGCTCTTGAACCAGACTGACCTCTGACCCCTGGACACTGCCACACAATACCATATAATGTAATCACATACAAACCACACAACTAGTGTGAATTATTCCTAACAACTAAATACGAGTAAACACAAACGACAGTTGTTAATACAGAGTTCCAAGTTACTACATCCTTCTACCCTTAATTGGAGCAAGGGGAATAATGTTGTGGGATGCCAGGGGCAGACATTCCACCTGGTGAAGTAATCACTGAGGGAAAATCTGGAAGCCAGTCTCATCAAGTACACCTTGAGTAACTTCATTTGTGCGAATCCGAATGGTCAATGTGCATGCCAAACCACTGAGCAGGGCTACTTCAAATGTTTGATGACCTAAACATCCAGCAATCTTCAGGCAACCACTTCAGGTCTATTGGAAGGTCACGTACGAAGACTGGATTGCCCCTCTCTAAGGTCCTGGGTGTGGCATGTTTGTCATGGTCTAATTTCTGCTGATTTTGTTTCTGGTTTATCCTCTTCGACAAGTCTGGGTCCTGATTCACCTTCCCAGCAAAAATTCTTCTGGAGATACTCCAGTAGTTGTATGTGGAGTGGTCCAATAGTTGAGAAGTAGCCGTGCTCGCTTGACCTGTTTCCCTAAGCCATCCTTTAACACCGACACAGCTCTCTCAGCCAGTCCATTTGTGGCCGGGTGGTATGGAGCAGTGGTGACATGGCAAATTCCGTTCTGCCTAGTAAATTCTTGGTTCCCACTGGTAAACGTTGTTGCATTATCTGATACAATCAGTTCAGGCATCCTGTGGTTTGCAAACAAGGTTTGGAGCACTTTGATGGTCACCACAGATGCGGTGGATGGCACAATGGTAACATTCAGCCACTTTGAATAAGCATCCACCACCACCAGGAAGATTTTCCCTTGGAATGGTCCAGCATGATCTATATGTATTCGGGCCCATGGCTGTGATGGCCACTCCCATGGATGCAGCGGTGCTATTGCAGGTGCGTTCCTGTTCTTCTGACATTCAGAGCAGCTTTTAACATGTTGTTCAAGGTCTGCATTTGATTCCTGACCACCACATAGTTGTCCGAGCAAGATTCTTCATCCTTGAAACTCCAGGGTGATGACCCTGGTGGAGTTCCTCCAATATTAACTTCTGACTTGTTTTGGTACCACTACTCAACCTCCCCAAACGTCACAACCATCCAAGACACTGAATTCTTCACTATGTTGGTTGTATGGTTGAAGTTGTTCCTCAGCCACAAGTTTCCAACCATGTATGTTCTTCACTCTTGACAGTGAGGGATCTCGCTCTGTCTACAACTTGATTTGAGAAGCTGTAACTGGAGTGTATTGTAGTTGTTCCAGTAGCAATATGGTCTCACTTAACTGTGGAACTGACGATGTAAATTCTGGTAGTGGAAGTCTACTTAGCCCATCTGCATTGGCATGTTCCTTCCCAGGTTTATAAACTATTTAGTAGCTATATTGCCCCAGCATTAGTGCCCACCTCTGGATTCAAGCTCAAGCCATGGCAGGAACTGTCTTGTGTTCTGCGGCCATGAAGAAAAGTATGCTTTTTAACCCCAAATACAATTGCCAGGCTTCCTTGTCCAATTGTGCATTATTTCTCTCTGCAGGTAATAATGAATGTGATGTATAAGCGGTGGGCTTGTCAGTGCCATCATCCATCCGGTGGGAAACTACTACCCCCATACCATATGGCGAGGCATCACAAGCTACAACCAGCTCCTGATCTGGGTCAAAATGAACCAGCACACATGGTGTGGTCAATTTCTGTTTAGCCTCATTATATGTCTTCTGTTCCTCAGGACCCCACCTCCAATGGCTTTCGTAGCCACTTGTGCGGTAGAAATTGACCAGAGTAATTGATCAATCCCAGAAAAGAACGGAGCTGCTGATGTGGAGGCGCATCAACTATTGCCCGACGAAACTTTTCTTTTGTTGGTTGAATTCCCTCGGCCGATATGTGTTGCCCCAAGTACTCAACAGATGGTTGCATAAATGCACACTTCTCCTGCTTCAATTTGAATTCTGCTTCCTCCAGTCTCGTCAGGACTTCTCTGAGGGTTTTCCAATGTTCTTGCTTGGTCACCCTGTGATTAAGATGTCATCTATGTAAACGCATACATGTGACATAACTTGTATAACACTTTCAATGGTCCATTGGAAAATTGCAGGAGCTGAAGACACTCCAAATGGCAAGCGAGTGTACTGGTATAGACCCTTGTGTGTGTTGATGCCCACGAATTTCTTCGACTCATCATCCAATGGAATATGTTGGTACATGTGTGCGAGTTCCAACTTGTAAATGTCTTTCCACCCCCAAAGATGCCCGGAGCTCATGGATCTTAGGTAGAGGGTATGTCTCTACCTTTGATGCCTTGTTGACTATAACTTTATAGTCCCCACATATTCGGATGGACTATCGGAGCAGCCCACTTTGCAAACTGCACTCTCTCGATGACTCCCAGCTGACTCAATTCCTGTTCAACTTTACCTCTAAGTGCAAAAGGGACTGAAAGTTAGTTTACAAAACTGGGGTCGTACTGTTGGGCCGATGTGAATCTTGGCTGGGTTCTCAAACACTAATCCAGGTTCATCCTTGAACATGCCTGCATGCCTGTCCTAAAGGAATTGTAAGGTTTGTGCATGTCCTACTGGCACTTGATGGATGCGTCCCCAATCCAATTTGATTTCCAACAGACAATCTCTACCGTGTAAACTTGGGCACCTTCTAGCCACCACCATCAATTCCAACTCTGCTTGCTGGGTTTGATAGTTCACTGTATCTGCAATAGTTTCAAGGATCTCTGTCCCGTGTAAGTGTGAAGCCATTTGTTGGTTGGCTGCAAGGAAGGTGCTAAATGTTTTGGCCATAGTTGGTGATATGTGGTAGCGTTAGTTATGGACATAGCAGCACCTGTATCTATTTCCATATAGAGTATAGTGTCGTTCACTTATACTGGCACCATGATGGGTTCTACCTTCCTTTTCTTTCCCCCACCTAGTGCAAAAAGCATGTATGCAATCTCATCTTCCCCCACCTGTATCTGCTTCCATATAGAGTATAGCATTGTTCACTTGTACTGACCCCATAATGCAGTGTACCTTCCTACTCTTCCCCCCACCTAGTACAAAGAGCATGTAGGCAGTTTCACCTTTTCCCATCTCCTCCTGTTCAGTTACTTGATGCATTTGAACTCATGGTTGGTCGTCCTGCTGACTTGACCAAAACTCTCGCGGATGCTGTTTCTATCTGGCCAAATGTCCTTTCTTTTACAGGAGTGGCAGACAGCAGTCCTGAAACGGCAATCCACTGGAGCATATGGCCCTCCACAACGATCACAGTTGTGAGTCCCATTCTGTGGCCACTGTGTTTTAGGCTGGGTTGCCATGCTGTCTGCAACATGTCCTCAAACACTGCTTGGAAGTTGCAATGTTCAGAATGCCCTCATAGTTCAGCCACAAATTCTGCGACTGATTCATTCAGTTTCTGGAGTGCAAGTTGAATCTGAACCTCTGCATAATGACTTGTAGAGGTGGGATGAGGTGCTCTTTCATTAGCTGTGTCAATTCTGTGAATGACTTTGACCGTTGGTCGCTCAGGGGCTATTAAGTTGCAGATGAGTTGGTAAGTACTCACTCCGCAGCAGCTTAGGAGAATAGCTTGCTGAGTCATCCAAATTGTTAGCAGTGAAGTACATGTCCAGCCTTTCATAATATGCTCTCCATCTGTTCCCCGGTTGAATGCGCCGATACTGCCATGTATTGCCATTGTAAATCCTCGTCGCCACTTGAAGTAACCCGTTACACAATTCAGCCTCTTTGAGGTAACCCTGTTACACAATCCACTTTTGATACTAAGTCAAGAACTCCTTTTTACAATCTAAGAGTTACCTCCAGCCGCTGGCTCTTGACCAGACTGACCCCTGGGCACTGCCACACAATACCATATAAGGTAATCACACAAGCCACACAACTAGTGCCTACACTAACAACTAAATAACAGTAAACACAAACGACAGTTGTTAAGAGAAGTTACTACACACACTATAAACACTCGGTGTATATGCAGTATTTGTAGTTTCTTATAAGATGGGCCACCACGGAGCATGCTGGTGAGAGTGCATTGCAGCTTATTGTTGGAGCTGGTGATCAAAGTCTAGAGATGTGAACCCGTAATGACGAACATAGAATGCAAATGACAGAGGTTACTTGATGTAGAGTGTGTGATAGCATGTGATAGCTTTATTAGGAAGAATGCTTGTAAGTATCAATCGGCAAGATTAACAACTAGCAACCACTTAACAATGTCCACAGTTTTAAATTAGAAGATTTGTAGTGGGGCTAGCTACAAAGGCAGTTGAAATTTTGCGGACAAACTTGGAAAGTGTTGCATGTGGACATCACATCTAAAAATTTGCTCGCCTTCAAAATAAATACTGGCCTTGGAGCAGAAGACATAGTCATGACTGTCACTAACAAATAAGGACTAAAACCAATATATAGTATTAGTGCTTAATTTAGATTTCTGCTTTATAAACCAAATTTTATAGAACCAAAAACTTGTGAATTTATAAATTAAAAAAAAGCTAATTTTAACTCTTGTGTAAAATATTACACAACCATGATCCGGTACAATTGTACAAAAAATAATATAAATATCTCAAGACTTCAGCTTGGACCAGGGTGCAAGGAATTTGTTACCACACTTGTGAAGCTATACATGAATGAGAAGCCTTGGATTTGTGGTGGCTAGCTGGCTGTTGTTAAAGTCCTTCCAATCCTAGTGTGAGTGGGGCTTGGGAGAATACTGTGCAAGTGGTGCCATAGATCCTATTCAAGAGGACAATTGACACTTCCAGGAAGATAGCTCAAGTTTTTCTCGCGTTCTTGGGGAATAGTCGGCAGTGTATCTAATATCTGGCATTTCTTGGCAATGTTCTTAGTTCAGCATTGCCTAGAGCAATTGCTTTGGATGGTATATGGACAAGGACTCCAGTACAGAGAGACATCTTGAAACAGTCACAATCCAAAAATCATACAAACTTTCATGTACTGATGTTAACTTAAATTTATCATACATAGTCATAATGTTTAGTTCTCTTGAATATATTGATACTTAACCGATTACACATGAGATTAAATTTTGATGTTGTGTCACATGAGCCAGAATTGTTTTCATGTGATCCAGGTATACTGGACACCTGAAACTAGAACCGGAGGGAAAACAAGTTGGTTTGAGTATTTTGAGTAGGAGGAAAAGTGATGTCTTGACTACCCATTAAGACAGGATCAAGTCTTTCCCCCCGCGATCTTGTAGTTCATAGACATTCGGGCGTTCACCTATGTTTGTCTTCTTCGACACTCCTTCACTTGTACAAACTCGGACAGATGAACCTACAAGCTTTGTCTGTGGCAAGCTAAAGTTCCATGGCAAATAACACCAATCATGATCTAGCTAACAAAACTAAAGTGAGTATCAATATGTTATTTAATGTACGTCGAGATAATAGATTTGTCAGGGGATTTTTTTCGAGGTAACTCATAATATCTATTTAACTGACTTCTTACTCCCCATGTTCAACCCTGATCTTTTCCTATTGCTGGACTGGATGGGTAGATTGAATTGAACCTTCTATTTCAAGTTGATAACTTGGATAACTACAAAATACTTGTTGGTCTATTTGCTACTTCACGCTGATGCCTATAACAAGAAACAAGATATATATATACATAAGAACACTAAAAAAAAAAACTAGCTCTAATACTAAAACAAGTTTCTACAAGAGCAATGTTAGGGAAGTGTTATAGTTCTTTTTCCACATGGCACTTGTGCCAGAGCAGGAAGCAATCATTTTTCTCTCCTGTGTGACATAACCTAGTGTTACATTCTGGGCAGAACCTCACTGCATTGGACATTTTACTCCCCGTCTATGTAGTTTGCACTGAGTCCAATTGATGCATTGTTAGAAGGAGTGGTCAAGAAGTCAGAAAGTCAAGAGTCAGAAACTGAATGGCAGCCCAGCTGTCAATGTCACACGCTGCAGCCGTCAACTCATCATGCATAGTGTGAGTGAGTTTGTTAGTTGATTACCATTATCAAGCACTATCAGTATGCAACCACTAATACTTGTAGTAAGTTATAGTGACAGACACTATCAATACATATTAGCTTTGATCATAATAATGGGATAATAATAATTTATAACACATTTTAGGGGGTGGGGGTGGGGGGGGGGGGGGCATCCTGTATCCACCCATAAGGTGTGGTAATTGAATAAATTCTCCCAGGTTGCTTTCAACTACAATAATCTGCAACCAGTTCATTGGCTAGAATGATGTGGAATTCTTTAACTTTTTTGTTGGAATCATGTTGAAGAGTTTGTTATTTCAAAGTGGAAGAAAAGGTGATTTCAACTCATACCTGCAGAAGCCGCCTCATGTGTGTTATAATTGACCAGCAGATTCCATCCCTTTATCTTCTTTGAATACTTCTGGCTACTTCTGAAGGTCAATATTTGTTCCCATATCCATTATGATCTTCTGGTCAAGCCAGTGTCACGAACTTTCCCTGCCGCATCATACTCACTCATCTATATACTACATGTAATATTACTTGTGTGTGTCTTGTGTACCTGTGTGCATTTGGTGTGTGATTTTGGATGTGTGCATGTGTGTTTTTGTGTGTGTGTGTGCATGTTGGTATGATTTGTGTGTGGGTCTCCCTTACATTGTGGATGTGTGCAGGTGGTAATGCCTCTGAGATAGTTGATTGAGATGTAGGAATATATGATATTGTGTATGTGTCGATTCACAAATGGCTAATAACTCCTCCCCTTCACTAGTGATTGGACAAAGAAGATCTTTATCGTCACTCTCTTCCAGGATACTAAGTCATCCAACTCATCATATGGGAACGACTATCTGACAAGACCTCTTCCATAATGTGTTGTAGATTATAGCAAATTCTCTTTGTCATGTTTGATAGCTGTATTATAATACATACATTGCTTTACACTCTATGACAATTTTCATGAACAAAATATTAGTACACATCCCATGATTAGATTCACACTGATACACATTCCTGTGGCAGATTGATAAACTCAGAGTGTCATTATCTGCCTACTACAACATGCTGTTTATGGCTACTAATTGGGGCCTAGACATTTGACGTACAAGTATGTCAAGTGCCATTTGTGGTTCTAAATGTTAGTGATTCAATAATTATGTATCAGCAAGCTTTCTGTTTGTAGAACCTGATACAACAGAGACAGAATACACTATAGTGTGTCTATCGTCTATAATCAGTTGAGTCTCTATTCTAGTGTTTTAATAATTAAAACCTGATACAACAGAGACAGAATATAACTAAACAATAGTGTGCCTATCGGGTTGAGTCTCTATTCTAGCATTTTAATAATTACTTTACCTGCGAGCTTTCTGTTTGTAGATCCTGATACAACAGAGACATAATCCAATTCCAAGCAATGGAGACACAACTGTTATTGTAGCTGTTGGGACAGCGATGGCAATAATAGTGCTGAGACCAATTGATTGCTCTGTGATAAATAGAAGCGATAAAAATTAATGGGACATAAGCTAAATCAGAAATTACTAATGAGGTAAAATAACCATTGGTAACTCATTATAAAATAAGAACCTCCTAAATACCATTGCTAAGTCAACTATTTTGACCTTCATAAATAAAAATAACACACAAAATAGAGCTACTACTTAAAGAATAGCTTAACACATATTCTTTGGGATACACTATCATTCTCTGTGGTAGCAAAATCTAGTCCTGTGATGTTAAACTAAGGATCTTTAAATCCTACAAATTGGTGGAATGAATTCTCTCTGTATACTCGATACATACAGCAGAGAGCCTAAGGTAAGTGTGACATAGAATTTATCCCTCTGACTAATGATGGGCTAGATAGAGAAGTAAGTTAATAAAGTGTGTTTTCATGGAGGATATTTCCCTCCAAGTATTGATCGTTAATAAAAAAATGAAAAACAACAACAAAACACATATTATAAACACCATTTTTAAATAAGAAGCTATACCATACAGATGGAAATGTTTGTCGTAATTATAGTTTGCGAATTGTGGTAAAAATGGAGTTTGAGAATTTAATATTTACGGTTTGCTGAAATTCATTTTATGATAACTATACACAACAGTATTATGACAATAATCATACAAAATATACCACCTGGCTTATCTTGAAAGTGTTCTCCTCTCCTTCACTTTTATATACCAGCCTTTCTGAACTCAATTTCAGGCTTCTGAGAGAGAGACTCCAGCACTTCTATTAGTCAGTCAACACTGTTAAGCTTGAGTATTGAAATATGAATGCGACTAGTTGCTTCTGATCCTTCTTTGCATAACTTGCTTGGAATTATTCCTTCAAATTATATTTAAAGGGTTTGTTAACAAAAGTGAAAGGAGCAGTATCTTCTTGACATAGCTACATGCTACATGCTAAAGTGTTATCCTCCTTACCTAGCTATCAATTGAGATCAGACAGCCATTCATTTTGTTCCAGTGAGTGGATGGACAATGAATAGACAAGGGGAGAAGTTAATCGGCATTTCTGGCTTTGATGACAAAAATGTGATCACAGTGCTTCTAGCAGTGGCACTTAGCTACTGGAATATATTTACCACCTCATATTCAGGGAAAAACACAAAGGTGGTGCCAGTTTCCACCTAAATGGGATGTTTGGCATTCAGAAAATCACTCATTTAATGAAGCTACATTGATTGGAAAGGTTCTGCTGCCATTTGTAGAAAAAAGTTAAGCCACGGTACCTTAAAGAGAATCGTCCATTTCCACAATTTTTATATACCTTCTGTGGCAAGCAAACTTTTGCATTTTGTGAGCATCTCAAAAAGAACAGCATCCACCAAATCATTGTGCCTGCTAATTGCACTGACAAGTTGCAATGCCTTGATCTTTCAGTTAACAAACCCTTTAAATATAATTTGAAGGAATAATTCCAAGCAAGTTATGCAAAGAAGGATCAGAAGCAACTAGTCGCATTCATATTTCAATACTCAAGCTTAACAGTGTTGACTGACTAATAGAAGTCTGGAGTCTCTCTCTCAGAAGCCTGAAATTGAGTTCAGAAAGGCTGGTATATAAAAAGTGAAGGAGAGGAGAACACTTTCAAGATAAGCCAGGTGGTATATTTTGTATGATTATTGTCATAATACTGTTGTGTATAGTTATCATAAAATGAATTTCAGCAAACCGTAAATATTAAATTCTCAAACTCCATTTTTACCACAATTCGCAAACTATAATTACGACAAACATTTCCAGCTGTATGGTATAGCTTCTTATTTAAAAATGGTGTTTATAATATGTGTTTTGTTGTTGTTTTTCATTTTTTATTAACGATCAATACTTGGAGGGAAATATCCTCCATGAAAACACACTTTATTAACTTACTTCTCTATCTAGCCCATCATTAGTCAGAGGGATAAATTCTATGTCACACTTACCTTAGGCTCTCTGCTGTATGTATCGAGTATACAGAGAGAATTCATTCCACCAATTTGTAGGATTTAAAGATCCTTAGTTTAACATCACAGGACTAGATTTTGCTACCACAGAGAATGATAGTGTATCCCAAAGAATATGTGTTAAGCTATTCTTTAAGTAGTAGCTCTATTTTGTGTGTTATTTTTATTTATGAAGGTCAAAATAGTTGACTTAGCAATGGTATTTAGGAGGTTCTTATTTTATAATGAGTTACCAATGGTTATTTTACCTCATTAGTAATTTCTGATTTAGCTTATGTCCCATTAATTTTTATCGCTTCTATTTATCACAGAGCAATCAATTGGTCTCAGCACTATTATTGCCATCGCTGTCCCAACAGCTACAATAACAGTTGTGTCTCCATTGCTTGGAATTGGATTATGTCTCTGTTGTATCAGGATCTACAAACAGAAAGCTCGCAGGTAAAGTAATTATTAAAATGCTAGAATAGAGACTCAACCCGATAGGCACACTATTGTTTAGTTATATTCTGTCTCTGTTGTATCAGGTTTTAATTATTAAAACACTAGAATAGAGACTCAACTGATTATAGACGATAGACACACTATAGTGTATTCTGTCTCTGTTGTATCAGGTTCTATAGTTTCAGGCATTACAACTGGAAAAGCCCTGCATACCTGGATCACATGAAAACAATTCGGCCTCATGTGACACAACGTCAAAATTTAATCTCATGTGTAATCGGTTAAGTATAAAATTTATCAATACAAGGGAACTAAAATATGAATGATTATGTATGATGAATCAGTACATGAAAGTTTGTATGATTTTTGGATTGTGACTGTTTCAAGATGTCTCTCTGTACTGGAGTCCTTGTCCATATACCATCCAAAGCAATTGCTCTAGGCAATGCTGAACTAAGAACATTGCCAAGAAATGCCAGATATTATCTACATCTAGTTACATTGCCAACTATTCCCCAAGAATGCGAGCAAAACTTGAGCTATCTTCTGGAAGTGTCAATTGTCCTCTTGAATAGGATCTATGGCACCACTTGCACAGTATTCTCACAAGCCACACTCACACAAGGATTGGAAGGACTTTAACAACAGCCAGCTAGCCACCACAAATCCAAGGCTTCTCATTCATGTATAGCTTCACAAGTGTGGTAATAAATTCCTTGCACCCTGGTCAAGCTGAAGTATTGAGATATTTATATTATTTTTTGTACAATTGTACAGGAGCATGGTTGTGTAATATTTTACACAAGAGTTAAAATTAAGCTATATTTTTTTTAATAAATTCACAACTTTTGGTTCTATAAAATTTGGTTTATAAAGCAGAAATCTAAATTAAGCACTAATACCTACCTTACTATTTGTTTTAGTCTTTATTTGTTAGTGACAGTCGTGACTATGTCTTCTGCTCCAAGGCCAGTATTTATTTTGAAGAAGAGCAAATTTTTAGATGGCTGTCCACATACAAGTTTGTCTGGAAAATTTCAACTGCCTTTGTAGCTAGCCCCACAAATCTACGATCTGTATCTAATTTAAAACTGTCATTGGACATCGTTTGTTAAGTGGTTGCTAGGTGTTAATCTTGCCGATTGATACTACAAGCATTCTTCCTAATAGCTATCACATGCTATCACACACTCTCCATCAAGTAACCTCTGTCAGACTTTGTATTCTATGTTCGTCATTACAGGGTTCACCTCTCTAGACTTTGATCACCAGCTCCAACAATAAGCTGCAATGCACTCTCACCAGTATGCTCCGTGGTGGCTCATATTATAAGAAACTACAAATACTGCATATACACTGAGTGTTTATAGTTTGGGTAGTAACTTCTCTTAACAACTGTCATTTGTGTTTACTTTTATTTAGTTGTTAGTGTAGGAGTAATTAACACTAGTTGTGTGGCTTGTGTGTGATTACCTTATGGTATTGTGTGGCAGTGCCCAGGGGCCAGGGTTCAGTCTGGTTCAAGAGCCAGCGGCTGGTGGGTAACTGGTAAAAAGGAGACTTCTTGACTTTGTATCAAAAGAGAATTGTGTAATGGGGTTACTTCAAAGTGGCTGAATTGTGTAAAGTTACCTCAAGTGGCGACGAAGATTTACAATGGCAATACATGGCAGTATCAGCGCATTCCACCGGGAACAGAGGGCTGGACAGCATATTATGAAAGGCTGGACCTGTACACTTGACTGCTAACAATGAGGATGACTCAGCAAAGCAACGAGCTATTCTCCTAAGCTGCTGTGGAGCGAGTACTTACCAACTCATCTGCAACTTAATAGCCCCTGAGCGACCAATGGTCAAAGTCATTCACAGAATTGACACAGCTAATGAAGGAGCACCTCACACCACCTCTGCAAGTCATTATGCAGAGGTTCAGATTCAACTCGCACTCACAGAAACAGAATGAATCAGTCGCAGAATTTGTGGCTGGACTATGCAGGCATTCTGAACATTGCAACTTCCAAGCAACATTGGAGGACATGTTACGTGCTCGCCTTGTCTGTGGCATCAGGGAAGTGAATATTTAACGCCGTCTTTAGCTGAACCTGACCTCAAATTTAGGAAGGCTTTTGAGTTGGCCCAATCAGCTGAAGCAGCTGAACGGGATTCACAAGACCTACAACAGAACAATCCCGCATCCTTATCCAAACCGGGTCCCATATACAGCATGGCAACTCAGCCTAAAATACAGTGGCCACAGAATGGGACTCACAACTGTGATCATTGTGGAGGGCACATGCTTCAGGGGATTGCCGCTTCAAGACTGCTGTCTGCCACTCCTGTAAAAAGAAAGGACAGCCAGGGTCTGCAGGAGATAGAAACAGCATCCACGAGAGTTTTGGTCAAGTCAGCAGGACGACCAACCACGAGTTCAAACGCACTGAACAGGAGGATATGGGAAAAGGTGAGACTGCCTACATGCTCTTTATACTAGGTGGGGGGAAGAGTAGGAAGGTACACTGCATTATGGGATCAGTACAAGTGAACACTCTACTCTATAATCTATATGGAAGCAGATACAAGTGCTGCTATGTCCATAACTAATGCTACCACATATCACCAACTATGGCCAAAGCATTTAGCACCTTCCTTGCAGCCAACCAACAAACAGCTTCGCACTTACACAGGAGAGACTTTTAGAGATCCTTGAAACTATTGCAGATACAGTGAACTATCAAACCCAGTAAGCAGTTTGGAATTGATGGTGGTGGCTAGAAGGGGTCGAAGTTTACTCGGCAAAGACTGGCTGTTGGAAATCAAATTGGATTGGGGATGCATACATCAAGTGCCAGTGGGACATACACAAACCTTACAATTCCTTTAGGACAAGCATGCAGGCATGTTCAAGGATGAATTTGGATTAGTGTTTGGGAACCCAGCCAAGATTCACATCGGCCCAACAGTATGACCCCATTTTTGTAAACCACTTTCAGTCCCTTTTGCACTCAGAGGTAAAGTTGAGCAGGAATTGAGTTGGCTGGGAGTCATCGAGGGAGTGCAGTTTGCAAAGTGGGCTGCTCCGATAGTCCATCCAAATATGTGGGGACTATAAAGTTACAGTCAACAAGGCATCAAAGGTAGAGAGATACCCTCTACCTAAGATCCATGAGCTCCTGGCATCTTTGGGGGGTGGAAAGACATTTACAAGTTGGAACTCGCACACGCGTACCAACAGATTCCATTGGATGATGAGTCGAAGAAATTCGTGACATCAATATACCCAAGGGTCTATACCAGTACACTCGCTTGCCATTTGGAGAGTCTTCAGCTCCTATAATTTTCCAACGGACCATTGAAGGTGTTTTATAAGGTGTTTCACATGTATGTGTTTACATAGATGACATCTGAATCACAGGGTGACCGAGCAAGAACACTGAAAAACCCACGGAGAAGTCCTGATGAGACTGTAGGAAGCAGAATTGAAATTGAAGCAGGAGAAGTGTGCATTTATGCAACCATCTGTTGAGTACTTGGGGCACTATAATCAGTTGAGTCTCTATTCTAGTGTTTTAATAATTAAAAGACTAAAACAAATAGTAAGGTAGGTATTAGTGCTTAATTTAGATTTCTGCTTTATAAACCAAATTTTATAGAACCAAAAGTTGTGAATTTATTTTAAAAAATATAGCTTAATTTTAACTCTTGTGTAAAATATTACACAACCATGCTCCTGTACAATTGTACAAAAAATAATATAAATATCTCAATACTTCAGCTTGACCAGGGTGCAAGGAATTTATTACCACACTTGTGAAGCTATACATGAATGAGAAGCCTTGGATTTGTCGTGGCTAGCTGGCTGTTGTTAAAGTCCTTCCAATCCTTGTGTGAGTGTGGCTTGTGAGAATACTGTGCAAGTGGTGCCATAGATCCTATTCAAGAGGACAATTGACACTTCCAGAAGATAGCTCAAGTTTTGCTCGCATTCTTGGGGAATAGTTGGCAGTGTAACTAGATGTAGATAATATCTGGCATTTCTTGGCAATGTTCTTAGTTCAGCATTGCCTAGAGCAATTGCTTTGGATGGTATATGGACAAGGACTCCAGTACAGAGAGACATCTTGAAACAGTCACAATCCAAAAATCATACAAACTTTCATGTACTGATTCATCATACATAATCATTCATATTTTAGTTCCCTTGTATTGATAAATTTTATACTTAACCGATTACACATGAGGTTAAATTTTGACGTTGTGTCACATGAGGCCGAATTGTTTTCATGTGATCCAGGTATGCAGGGCTTTTCCAGTTGTAATGCCTGAAACTATATAGAACCGGACGGAAAACAAGTTTGTTTGAGTATTTTGAGTACGGATGTCTTGACTACCGAGACAGGATCAAGTCTTTCCCCCTGCGATCTTGTAGTTCATAGACATTCAGGCATTCACCTATGTTTGTCTTCTTCGACACTCCTTCACTTGTACAAACTCGGACAGATGAACCTACAAGCTTTGTCTGTGGCAAGCTAAAGTTCCTCGACGGCAAATAACACCAATCATGATCTAGCTAACAAAACTAAAGTGAGTATAAATATGTTATTTTAATGAACGTCGTGATAATAGATTTGTCAGGGCCTTTTTATCGAGGTTACTCATAATAACTATGGTCTATTTAGTTGACTTCTTACTCCCCATGTTCAACCCTGCTCTTTTCCTATCCTAAGCTGTTGCTGGACTGGATGGGTAGATTGAATTGAACCTTCTATTTCAGGTTGATAACTTGGATAACTACAAAATACTTGTTGGTCTATTAGCTACTTCACGTTGATGCCTATAACAAAAAAACAAGATATATACATAAAAACACTAAAAAAAAAATTAGCTCTAATTACTAAAACAAGTTACTACAAGAAATAATAATAGAGAAGTGTTATAGTTCTTTTTCCACATGGCACTTGTGCCAGAGCGGGAAGCAATCTTTTTTTCTCTCCTGTGTGACATAACCTAGTGTTACATTCTGGACAGAACCTCACTGCATTGGACATTTTACCCCCTGTCTATGTAGAATGCACTGAGTCCACTTCATCAATTGGTCATTGTTAACAGAATTAGGAAGTGTTGTAAAGGAGTGGTAAGTAAGTCTCTCTTTTCATCTTGCACTCAGAAAGTCAAGAGTCAGAAACTGAATGGCAGGCCAGCTGTCAATGTCACACTGCTGCAGCTGTCAACTCATCAATGCATGGTTTGTTAGTTGATTACCTGTATCAAGCACTATCAGTATGATCAACCACTAATACTTGTAGTAAGTTATAGCGACAGACACTATCAATACAGTATTAGCTTTATGGGATAATAATTTATGGGATAATAATAATTTATAACACACTTTAGGGGGGGGGGGGGGGGGGGGGGGGCCTGGGCCCCCTCCTGTATCCACCCATGAGGTGTGGTGATTGAGTAAATTCTCCCAGGTTGCTTCAACTACAATAATCTGCAACCAGTTCATTGGCTAGAATGATGCAGAATTCTTTAACTTTTTTGTTGGAATAATCTTTAAGAATAAAGGTTGTTATTTCAAAGTGGAAGAAAAAGATGTATTTTGATTTCAACTCATACCTGTAGAAGCCGCCTCATGTGTGTTATAATTGACCAGCAGATTCCATCCCTTTATCTTCTTTGAATACTTCTAGCTATTTTTGAAAGGTCAATATTTGTTCCCATTGCCATTATGATCTTCTGGTCAAGCCAGTGTCACGAACTTTCCCTGCCACATCATGCTATATACTACATGTAATATTACTTGTGTGTGTCTTGTGTGCATTTGGTGTGTGATTTTGGATGTGTGCATGTGTGCTTTTGTGTGTGTGTGCATGTTGGTATGATTTGTGTGTGGGTCTCTCTTACTGTGTGCAAGTGGTAATGCCTCTGAGATAGTTGATTGAGATGTAGGAATATATGATATTGTGTATGTTTCGATTTACAAATAGCTCCTCTTCAACAAAGATCTTTATCGTCACTTCTTCCAGGATACTAAGTCATCCAACTCATCATATGGGAATGTTTTTTCATGACTATCTGACAAGACCTCTTCCATAACTTGTTGTAGATTATAATACATACATTGCTACACCACATTTTTAAACTTGTTAAATGTTAGTGATTCAATAATTATGTTTTATTTTATATTTGCAAGCTTTCTGTTTGTAAAACCTGATACAACAGAGACAGAATACACTATAGTGTGTCTATCGTCTATAATCTTGAGTCTCTATTAATAATTACTTTACCTGCGAGCTCTCTGTTTGTAGATCCTGATACAACAGAGACATAATCCAATTCCAAGCAATGGAGACACAACTGTTATTGTAGCTGTTGGGACAGCGATGGCAATAATAGTGCTGAGAACAATGGATTGCTCTGTGATAAATAGAAGTGATAAAAATTAATGGGACATAAGCTAATTAAGTTTAAATCAGAAATTACTGATGAGGTAAAATAAATAATTACCATTGGGCACCCATTGGGCACTCATTATAAAATAAGAACGTCCTAAATACCATTGCTAAGTCAACTATTTTGACCTTCATAAATAAAAATAACTAAATAGAGCTACTACTTAAAGAATAGCTTAACACATATTCTTTGGGATACACTATCATTCTCTGTGGTAGAAAAATCTAGTCCTGTGATATTAAACTAAGGATCCATACATAACTTTAAATCCTACAAATTGGTGGGATGAATTCTCTCTGTATACTCGTATAAATCAATACATACAGCAGAGAGCCTGAGGTAAGTGTGACATAGAATTTATCCCTCTGACTAATGATGGGCTAGATAGAGAAGCAAGTTAATAAAGTGTGTTTTCATGGAGGGTATTTCCCTCCAAGTATTGATATGAAAGAAAGGGAAAAAACACATACAAACATCATTTTCACAGCTGGAAATGTTTGTCGTAATTATAGTTTGCGAATTGTGGTAAAAATGGAGTTTGAGAATTTAATATTTACGGTTTGCTGAAATTCATTTTATGATTAACTATACACAACAGTATTATGACAATAATCATACAAAATATACCACTTGGCTTATCTTAAAAGTGTTCTACTCTCCTTCACTTTTGCCAGCCTTTCTGAACTCAATTTCTGGCTTATGAGAGAGAGACTCCAGCCCTCCTATTAGCCAGTCAGCACTGTTAAGCTTGAGTATTGAAATATGAGTGTAAATCTAATGCGACTAGTTGCTTCCCGATCCTCCTTTGCATGACTTGCTTCGAATTATTCCTTCAAATTATCTTTAAAGGGTTTGTTAACTGAAAGATCAAGGGGTTCCAAGTTGTCAATGCAATTAGCAGGCACAATAATTTGGTGGATGCTGTTCTTTTTGAGATGCTCACAAAATGTAAAAGTTTGCTATATAGCCACAGAAGGTATAAAAATTGTGGAAATGGACGATTCTCTTCAAGGTAACGTGGCTTAACTTTTTTCTACAAATGGCAGCAGAACCTTTCCATCCGTGTAGCTTCATTAAACGAGTGATTTTCTGAATGCCAAACATCCCATTTAGGTGGAAACCATTTAGGTGGAAACTGGCACCACCTTTCTGTTTCCCCCTGAATATGAGGTGGTAAATATATTCCGGTAGCTAAGTGCTACTGCTAGAAGCACATCGCATTTTTTATCATAGAGCCGATTAACTTATCCCCTTGTCTGTTCATTGTCCATCCACTCACTGGAACAAAATGAATGGCTGTCTGATCTCAATCTTTCCTAATATCGTAAGAACTCCGGCTGTGATTTCAACGACAACTTAATACCCATAAACTAATAAACTCAGACTTGAGACTAACTATTCCTAATATCGTAAGAACTTAATACCCATAAACTAATAAACTCAGACTTGGGAACCCATAAACTCAGACTTGGGAACCCATAAACTCAGACTTGGGACTAACTATTCCTAATATTGTAAGAACTTAATACCCATAAACTAATAAACTCAAACTTGGGAACCCATAAACTCAGACTTGGGAACCCATAAACTCAGACTTGGGACTAACTATTC
Source organism: Cladorhizidae sp. MBARI D1340-BT2 (assembly GCA_028752905.1). NCBI lineage: Eukaryota > Metazoa > Porifera > Demospongiae > Poecilosclerida > Cladorhizidae > Cladorhizidae sp. MBARI D1340-BT2. The sequence continues at coordinate 37,503,784 of JAQNBH010000017.1, forward strand.
CTAATATCGTAAGAACTTAATACCCATAAACTAATAAACTCAGACATGGGAACCCATAAACTAATAAACTCAGACTTGGGACTAACTATTCCTAATATCGTAAGAACTCCGGCTGGGATTTCAACGACAACTTAATACCCATAAACTAATAAACTCAGACTTGGGACTAACTATTCCTAATATCGTAAGAACTCCTAGCTAGGGAAGGAGGATGCCATTTATTAACACTTGAGCATGTAGCAGATACTGCTCCTTTCACTTTTGGAAACTCAGGTCCAGATAGTTTAGCCGAGTTAAAAGACTCGTGCTTCACAAGAATTATGTATCCTATGCCTTGGTGAGCACTTATTCAGTTGCCATGCTGCTTTAGAAGACCAGCAATTCCTTCTGCAGCAGCCAGTATAGAAGTGTTGACCACAACTTGTACTGCAAACACATCTCTCACCTCAGCATCCAGAGTAACCACAAGCAAAAGAAGCCAACCACATGCTTTAGTATGCAATCTCCATCCTGTTCTGGTGATAATCATTTAACTTTGCCAGGTACTTACATCTTCAGTAGATGGACAGTTAACTCTGGGACTGTGTAGTGCCATGATTCTTCGGTTGGCCCATGCTCAGCAGCAAGACCCTCAGCAGAGTAGCTAGAGTAGATCATCTTAGGACTTTTCGGTGCAGAACTAGCATCCGGTTTGTCCAGTGAGAATCACATTCTCTTGTCGGCTTTGTGGAGAGCTTTGGCATCAGTGAAGGTGCAGACTCCGATGAAGAAAAAGTATATGTCCGAGAAAATTAGTGTAGGAATGACATTATTGACATTTATACAACAGCAGCTTCTCAACTACTCTGCACACAAGCTAAATAAATTATGCTCACGCGTTACAAATAATGTGCACATGCTTAACATTTTAGCAGATTGGTGTATCCCAGAAAATTTGCAAACCACAAAAGTTAATTCCCGCAAACACTTCTGGCTTGTGGCAATTTCAACTGATTAAGTTGAGCTCTATTGTAACCAGCTAAGAGTTCCATGACATCGGCCTGCACGTTGGCTGAAGTTGGACACTGCATGGCTGAAAAGAGATAGTGCACTATTGGAAAACTTAATTTTAGGATCAACTGAGGTGCTTGACTGCGTACTCAGTGCCTAATAAAATCATATGATTATGCTTCCTCTAGCAACTGGTGCTAATTTCAGCTGTCTAGCACTTGACAACCCGGAACCAGACCTGTTGCGCAAACTCAGACACTCAAGTTTTGAAGTACCCCCACCAGTAACTTGGGTAGTTATATCTATGAAAAATATTTTAGTATCAAAAGAGAGTACAGAGTGAGACCTATCTTTGAGCTATATATCAAATCCATTCCATGAAATGTGCAGAATATAATATGGAGCTATATATAAAGTGGTAACCACAAGTTTTTAAGCACCTACTAGTTTATGGTATTGGCCTCCTTAATTAAGCTTATCCACCCACTTTCTACTATTGTGGCCATCTTAGTCAAGGCAACACATTCGGAAGAAGGCTCTACCAAGTAAGAATTCCACAATCTTCTCCTTTGCTGGAGTTATCTTCACGAGTCAAGAGTACCACATGTCACTAAAAAAATGAATTCTGTTAGACATAAGTAGCCTTGACATTTCTTGGGTTGTCAAAACCATAAACAGTCTTGCATTACAAGATTTTTCTACTTAGTTATCGGAAAGTAACACACTTTAAATTAGGTGCATAAATAGTGCTGTCGACAGTGAGTGGGTTAAGCAGATAAAAAAGTTAGATTAAAGTGTTTATTTTGTGGGTGGGTGGGACTGTTAAGTCTGTTGAATAGGCTGCTCGGACTCTTGGTTAGTTCCCACTAGAGTACCTTGCATGCTCTGCACAGTCTATGCCCTGGCCAACACATACTCGTGTCTGCTATAGCTTCAAGCTCTGCCTCTCATTAACTTTGGTTGTGCTTTCCGCCCAACCATACATTAATGAGCTGTCTTTGCTAGAGTGACAACCTGGTGAGTTCCAAGTCATCTCTCCAGTTAATGGCAGGTGTACTGGGCCCCTGCTATTCTCGCACCTCCACCCCTCTACTAATTAACTCTAAAGAGTGCAGAGGTGTATTTTGAGGTAAGTCATCCCACCTACCCAGGGGATGTTGTGGGACATACCAGTCCCCCTGCACCTACACCCAAGTACCTCATCATTTATTATTGGTATTATTAATAATAAATAATAGCCCCATTCAACTCAGCACACACCCCCCCCCCCCCCCCCCTCCCGCCTCCCTTCCTGTGTTGTGACCCAGTTACTTGGCTTGTGCTAATGACTTGGACACTGAGCAGAGCATAGACTTTTGTGTTTTAAAATGCAATGTGTATGCTGCACTTTCCCACTGGCTCAGCATCTTTATTAAAGAGTCTGGCATCACAAACTGCTGCTGTTATAGCTGCTCCTATGGAAGCTGTGTCTAGCATAGTTATCAGCTTTCATGCCCAACCTTACTAATGCTAACCAGAGCCCCTTCACTGGCCTGCCTCCACAGGCACTCCACTAACCTACATACTAATGTAAGATTATTGGGCCCTCAATTATTTCTCAATTGAAATCATGTTTCCTCTCTGCATAGGCTTTTTTGATCAACCATGCTAATATATAATTAATTATACACCTCATTATGGTTACACACTGATCTAAACTTTACCATTGGCAGTGGTCTCACTTGGCCCTCCAGTGGGTGAGGGGAAGGGAGTGGCCGGGGTGATGGTGCTGATGGTGCTTGAGCGGACAATGGTATACTGGTAGGGGAATCTATAAAAATGGTGTTCAATAACTAGTCAGGAAAACTTAATAAGAGGCATTTTTTGTCAATGACATAATTAGGGGAGTACTTATTTATTAGGAATTCTTGCCAAATGAGACTTATCTACTTAGGATGAATTCTTTGTTAAATAAGTGGCATACTTTAAGAGGAAATCTTGTATAAGAGGCATACTCAATAGATGATGTTTGTCTTAGAGGCATACTTTTTAAAGCAAAAAAAAGAGAGGCAGTTCTACTTACTAGAGACATTTTGATAAATTAGAGATATTTAATAAGATATATGTTTTCATAGTAAGAGGCATGCTTACTTAATTGGAGTTACACAATAGGTACACATGCTTAATAAGAGGCAGCTCTCATTAATAGGATGATGCTACGCCTACAGCTGGACCAATACAGCAGGTCAAGATTGCATCATGCACATGCCATAATACAGAAGTCACTGGTCTATTAAGCCACAAAATGATTAAGGGCTGAACTGCTATAATGTCATAAAAACCACTCTTGTTTCTAACTATATGTACACTTTATGTCATACCGAGAATAGAGGGGCTCTCCGGCTGTTCCAGTTCTCCTGGGTATAATAATATAATAAATGCCATGAGAGTGAAGCCAATGCATACTGCATGATTAATATACACATTGTTACTAATAAATGCATGAGAGTGAAGCCAATGCATACTGCATATACACATTACTGCTAATAAATGCATGAGAGTCAAGTCAATGCATACGGCATGATTGATATACACATTGTTACTTACAATCCCAAGACCTACCACTTATGTGGAGAATGATAGATATTGTATCATCTGATGGAGGAGCACATGTACTACTCGAAGTGATCAGGACATCCAGGCTTCTGAATGGGAACAAGCCACTATAGGCCACTTGAACATTAAAAGGTACAGAGAATAGTCCTCCCACAGTCCCCAAACTGCATCCTGCAAAAACTGATAAACTTGGAATGGAGCTTAGGGTCCAAGCATCGTCAGTGCGTTCACATATGTAGAAAAAGTTCCCTATTTTTGTGATTCTTAGTTCCAATGTGATTTCAGAATCCGTATCAGTGATTGTTACGTTTGCGTTCTCACTTTCACCTTGGTAGGAGAGATTAGATGGACCTGCACATGATGCAAAACTGGTAATCACACACACTTGGGAATCACACATATATTTTGTCGATGAGGTGGCCTGTCATGAGACCCCTGGAAGAAGTGGGTGTAGAGAGGTCTAAGCCGCTATAAGCAGTAGTCTTTTATGGCGAGGCAAGGAATGTATTATCAAAACAAGACCATTTGGGGGGGTTTCTTCCTGGTTATGAGGGCATTTAACCATTTTAGTTGGGGTTAAGGTGTCGCATCATTTATAGGTCATATATAGGCCATTGGTAAGTTTATCTGCCTCTGTATATATATGTCATTTCACACCTGCATGTTTTTAAGATTTGCAACCATAACAATTGCATTTTTAATATCTGCATCCTACCTGCTTACCATATTTCACTATGGTCTCGGAATCACCAAGAAGGACCATGAATTCTCCATGATACAAGTTTTCTTGTTTAGCTGAGATGATGAGGATCTTACAGAGGTCAGTAGGTGAACTCTCGCATGGTGCTTCCTTCTGTATCACTTTTATTGGATCAGTATCATCGAGATTTGTCTGGAACACTGCATCCAGTTCGTGTCCGGACTCATTCCTGAGGACTGCATCTGTTATGCCATACGTGATCACTGTGCAGATGCAACCTCCTAAAGCTATGCTAGAGAAAGAGAGAGAAGAACACATTCATTAATATCAATGCATACACTTCAACTCAAGAATACTCTAGTTACAAGATACAGGGACTTGGCAAGGAGAGTCTTGAACACATGATGTAAGCCAGGGATACAAAACATTAAACAACCAAACACACACAAAATAGCCTGATTAGTTCAACAGGGTGAACTTAGGTGGTGAGGACCTAGCTTGGTGGATCCCTAAAACAGAGTTAATAATTGCAGGTTAGTTACTAAATAGTTCCACACTGTGCTGTAATATATATGTGATGGCCTTAACAGGCTCAGCAATATCAAGATTAAATCATTGCAGCTGGTAGTGCGCTTCTTAGGTAACGACAGCTTACATTAGTAAAGACAAGTAGTTCTATGTTAACGTACGGTAAAACACTGGTGAGCGAAATATGGCTGCGCTGTCAAACAGAGTATCTCTGTAAATTTGGCGACTCTCCGACAGGGATACGGAAGAGAGCAGCTGAAATAGCGTGCAACCTAGAAGTTCCATATTAATCAACTATGGCACTTTAGAAAACTACTAGTTAGCATTGTAGGTTTCCTAGCCTAGACCATTGCAATTGCTATTGATACAGATGTGCTATATCTTTGTCACAACACTCAGCGCTCTATTGAACACCACAATATCATTGTACCTAGCCTAAGCTGTGGGCTCTTAGAAACTTTTGCTAACCTGGTTAAATTTACATATATGAACTTCCTTCTTAGGAGCAAGACCTGACTGGTGCAGTATCTATATACAGCTAGAGTTGAAGGTCATAGCTAGAGCTTTATCACAGACCTTAAGGAAAACCACAATATATATATATATATAAAATATATATATGCAAGCAGTTGAGTAGCTAGCCTAACCTTAAACTCCTTTTTTGGAGACTAAGTATTATCTTGAGTTCAGACATTTGTGATCACCCAAGTTGTAGATCTAGGATGGATAACTAACCTCAATCAACTTGAAATTGTACACAGCCGACATTTCCACTAGCCTTTATCAGGAATAATTAAAGCATATAATCAAGAGCTAGCTGCTTATGGACAAATTATACAAGTTCCATTTTTTATATTTTAAATATCAAATTTACAGGTTCAGTATGCATGGGACTACTGCATTATGTACAATAACTTTGGACATCATAAAAATTACCCCAAGGTTGTCCACACCAAGAATGGAGGGAAGGACACTGATGAGAGATCATTATGAAAGATAGAGGCAGGAGAAATGAGCTCTTTTTTGATTTTTAAAATGCCTAAAACATTTGAAGTTGAATTTTTTTTTAATGTCGAAACATAACAAAACAAAAAAAATAATAAAAAAGGAAAGAAATCTACTGATTATAATCATATAAATGTGCATGTGCAAATGGTGGGATCAAGTTTCCTCGCTGTTCGCCATTGTACATGACAACATGCTCCAGATATTTGTGGGAAACTCAAGTGTCAGTTTTGGTAGGTTTTGGTATGTTGTATACAGACAATTCTATTAGTGCATCATTATTTATATGTTTGATCAAGTGATGTTTTGATATATTTGATCCTCGAAGATAACCAACTAACCACTTGCAGTAATTATCACATGAGTCATGGCTGACGAGCCAACGAGGGGAAAAAATGCATCTATGCTGGACACAAGGCTTCAAATTCCCGAATGCTGAGTAGAGTTGGGTAATTGCTGGCTTAGACTGGACTTCATGGAGTTGACACATTTAGACTGTGTCGCAATTGAAGCTGAACCGTCGTAAGAAACTTGACATTCTCAATCAACTGGACGGTATGATGCTAGATCTTACAGAGGAATATAGACTTGCAGATGAGATTGAGCAGGCTGGTACATTCAAGGAAGGCATCTATGTTTCCTTGGATTGTGTGGCTCCATCATCAGCTGCTGTACAAACATCACCAGCACCAACTACTGATCCTGCCCACATGGCATGAGGGCACAGAATAAATTTACCAATGGTGATTTCACAACCTGGACAATATTTTGGGGCTCTTATGAATCACCACAATAATATTAGCTTGTAAGAAATGACCATTTAAATTCTCTTTTGGAATACACTGCTCATGAGGCAGTGACTATGAGGTGATATGCTGTACGGCCTGTACCTCGTCTACATCAAAACAAGCAGCGAAGAACTCTGTCCAGGAGAGCCTTCTTTCTCAAGAGCAAAGGGACTCAGCGGTCCAGGTAAGCATAGGTGCCTGTGCAGCCTCTCAGCAGAAGAGCTTCCAGAAGCAGCAGGTGAGCCATACATGATAAAAGACAATGATGATGACAACAACAACAACAACAACAACAAAGATAATAATAATGATGATGATGGATATGATGATGATGATGATGATTATAATAATAATAATATTATTAATAATAATAATAATAAAGATAATAATAATAATAATAATAATAGTAGTAACAGCAGTAGTAGTAATAATAGCAATAATAATAATAATAACTAATAATATTAATGATAACAACAACAACAACAACAGCAACAACAACAACTAAACAGTGACCAGGACGTGCACATTCATGCATGTATGTGGTCAAGAGGTGGAGGCTTTGAAGGGACGGTATAAAGATACGTGCACCAGGGAAATGGTGCTTCCATTAACTGACCAAGTGCCTAACCACAACTGGGTTGCTGCACTAATCAGGGTGGCTGGACTAACCAGAGTGGGCATTAATCAGAGTAACTGCAATAACCTGGGTGGCTGCACTAACCAAGGTGGCTGACTAGCCAGGGACCACGATAGATGTGCTAACCAGGGTGGCTGCACAACCAGGGTGGCTGCACTAAACAGGGTGGCTGCACTAACCAGAGATGCGATAACCAGGGTGGCTGCACTAACCAGGCAGACCTCTCAACTTATATTGCTACTTAGTGTGAGATTTCATGCTAAAGTGGAGTGAGAAATGCTCTGGTTGGAGTGAGACATGGGAGATGCACATTTGTATTGATCATTCAGAGCTGATACTGCAGCTTCAATAACCATTACATGGCCTACTGAATTCACCAATTCTAATTGAATGTCTATCATTTATCGGCAGCTGTGTGGACCAAGGAAGAGCAAGCATCTGCAAATAACCTTCCATAATCAAATTTTTATTTCTCTCAGTCATAACTATACTTGTTCTTTTCTGCTCCATCATTTCCACTTTTGTCAATCATCAATCCCCTGGGTATATAGCACACACTAGATTAGCAGTTATATATTATAAGGAATTATGTATCCTCGGCTATATATAAGAAAGAGGTATAAAACATTTCTTATGCAATACATTCATTTTGTCACTCATCAATTCCCTGGGAGTGTTGGTATTATAATATTATTATCATTGAACTACTTATATTATACTGTAAGGTAAAGAAAGAAGTTTTTAATATAGTTATATTCATATATTGCATGCAAGATGCATAGTTTATTGTCTATTAGCGGTTTTTATGCTGCTGGTTATAAAAGTTATAGCCTTCTTAGCTTCTTTAATTAAGAACTTCTGATGGAATCCAGCTAATTGGGTTCTCGATATGCGTCTCCACTGTAATAAGGGATGAAAGTGTACCATCCAGACTCAGGGAACTTCTACTTGGTGTCTTGTTCTTGTTGATAAGGGGGAAAATTCCTACTTCCCCTTTATTTGAATGCTGTATGGTCAATAACATTTGCAACTTTAAACAAAAGATCATATTATTCAAAACAGCTCAAACCAGGTTTCTTCATTTCTCTCAGATGACCCCAAAACATGTCCACACGATACGGTTCTTCAGCATTGAAGCCAACTTTTTAGAGTTTGAGTAAGATCTTCTTCTGTCATTCTGCCAACCGTCCCGGAATGGCCGTAAAAGTCCCGGAATTTTGGGCCTTGTCCCGGTGGTGTCCTTGTCCCGGTAATGTCCCGGAATTTACAGCTACGCGCACCTTGCGCTTTTACTCGCTTAGATAGCCACTGCAGTCCCAAGCATGTTTAGTTTAGTCTGTTACGTAAAGCAACAAAAACAGGACACTTTTTAGGAGAGAAAAACTTCAGATAAAGAATTACGGGTTTGCCAAATAACCTTTGACCTTGTTTCGATTGGAGGTGTGGGACTCACGTGAAACTTCCCAACCAGTGGTAATAACTTTTGCATTGCAATCTCAGAAAAATGGCTAGTGTAGCGAAGAAGCAGAAGAGAGAATGCCATTTTGACGGATTAAAACACTCTCACCGCCATAAGCGCCTACAAGTGCGAACTCGACATCGCTCGCGTAAAAAATAATTAAAAATTACGCGAACGAGCTACAGATATAATTTTTTTTTACTAGGGCGTGCGCGAAAGATAGTTAAAACTACTATCAAAGATAAATTCCAGGTAGCACGTGATTCCGAACTGGTCATGGCAACAAAAATATATATATTTTTACAATGATGACTTTACTTCACTGTGACCGTCCAGATAGGCCCTTCTTCGGTGGAAAGCTGCAGAGCCATCTACTGCAGACTGTGTTGTCAATTGTCACATTCTAATTGTCAATCAACACTACATTCTTGTTATCAGAATAACATCATTATTATAATTATTGTGGATACAGCATCATAGGGGCCGGCCACCAACCTCTGACATATGGGTGTTTGGATTGGTGGACACCAGTCATACTCCTGCACTGGGTATGCTGGAAACAATCACAATTCCACTCCACTCTATGTAGTTGTTCAACACAAATTTTCAGGTTACATGCAAATAGTTCCCCGGAGAGATGCTGCAACACTACTCCCCATCATACGGTCGCATGTTGCAAATGGAACAATCATCCATTCGGATCAGTGGGCTGCGTACAGACAGGTTGCTACTCTGCCTGAAGTGGGTGCTTATCAGACTGTTAACCATTCAGTAGAGTTTTTAAATCCAGTCACAGGTGTGCACACACAAAATGTGGAATCTTACTGGAATAGAGTGAGTTATACCACAAGATATACACAGTATGTCGATAATTTGATTTTATGCAGGTGAAGATAAAGTTGAAAAGGATGAAGGGGGTCCACCGTGATCAACTAACTTCATACCTCGATGAGTTTATGTGGAGGGAGAGGAATGCCTGCACAACTGCTGAAGCTTTTGCCAGCATCATACAAGCAATCAAAACACAGTACCCTGTATAATTTTGTCCTCTGATGTATTGTTTTGTTTAATTTGCAGTTGTGTTACTGAATATTGTTCTGTCCTGAGGTATATATACAGGGCTGCCAACTCCCTTGTCTCATTAATACTAATACATGTTATTCCACTACGAATTTTATACCAGTTAAAACTCCAAATATATCCAAAGTTGCAATACTGATATTTAAGAATGTTAGAGTAATAAGATAACGGAGTTCAGAACTTGCATTCTTGCATCTTTGAAGCAAACTTAACCTCTGCTGCTATGACAGCTTCTTCTCTCTTTGGTCCATCTCTGTTTCGAATGTATGAGGTAAGAGAGCTTGCAGATTCCACACTTTTACTTGCTGAACTATGCACAGCAGTCTGTTCACGTTTTCTCAGGTCTTTAGTGTGACTAAATACAAAGATTATTAAAATACATCCAAAGATACTGTACAAGGTTAGAAAAATACAAATATTTGTATAAAATCTGAGTTTTTGGTAGTCCTGTATATGCCTCCTTCTGAACCCTCCATTTTAGCGCGCGAGTTGTAGCGCGCGCGTTTAAGATAAGTAGAGAAAAATGCGTTTTAAAACATATCCGCGGGAAATATTTGACGCGCACTAATTTTTCGACTTCCGGAGTCTTACTCTTTACATGATCCGACTTTTTTACTGTTGTAGACATAGAGATGCGTAACTTTTGTTTGCCTGCTTAAATAGAACTGATTCATATACCAAGTTATAGCTCTTTCAATTTGCAATAGCTTTGTATCAATGGTTATTAAAAAAAGTTATGAAATTCAAAAATATTTTAAAAAAATTAAAAAAAGGGTTGGGCTAAAGATGGCGGTGAAAGGGAATGTCAGGGGATAGGCAAGAGTTTCCAAGAACATTAATGAAATTAATAAGCATGGAATACGCAAATACAGAACATCATGGGTACAGGGAAACGCTCATGCTAATTAAGGGGCACGGATGGAAATTCGCGTCGGAAATGTCCCGGAATTAACTTATGGAAAGTTGGCAAGTATGCATTCTTTGGTAGCGTCAAATCTCGGTTGGGCGCGGCGTGAGAAATAGGTAAGTGGTCGTGAGAGCGTGAGAAAAGTCCTGAAATCGTGTGACACACTGACCAAATCGTGTGATTTGAGAGGTCTGACCCAGGGACCAGATGCACTAACCAGGGTGGCTGCACCAACCAGGGTGGCTGCACTAAACAGGGTGGCTGCACTAACCAGAGATGAGCTAACCAGGGTGCCTGCACTAACCAGGGTGGCTGCACAACCAGGGACCAGGATAGATGCACTAAACAGGGTGGCTGTACTAACCAGGGTGGTTGCACTAAACAGGCTGTCTGCACTAACCAGGGACCACAATAGATGCGCTAACCAGGGTGGCTGTACTAACCAGGGTGGCTGCACTAAACAAGATGGCTGCACTAACGAGGGACTAGGAATCAATGGATCACTAACCAGGGTGGGGTGGCTGGACTAACCACAGTGGCTGTACTAACCAGCGACCACGATAGATGCACTAACCAGGGTGGCTGCACTAACCAGGCACCAGGATAGATGCACTAACCATGGTGGCTGTACTAACCAGAGTGGCTGCACTAAACAGGATGGCTGCACTAACCAGGGACCAGGGTAGCTGTATTAATCAGGGTGGCAGGACTAACCGGGGTGGATGCACCAACCAGGGTGGCTGTACTAATCAGGATGGTGTGGTGAGTTGTACAACTTATTCGCTGGTGCCACACTCCCTTTAGTGAGACACTTAGTTACCATAATTAATAATCCTCTCTTTGGGCAGGCTCCTTTTATAAAAAGACTTCCTGCCCAGCCTAGCTACTTCCTTATTAGGCATGGAGCAAGCAAAATTTGATTGGTCAGGCCATGTATGGTGTGGTGTTCATGCGTATTAAGAATGGAACCAGTACACACCAGTGGCACACAACAAACTAGATGAAAACACAGAATGGGACTATTCATCAGAGTTTAAGTTACTTTAGTTTTCCAAAAATCTTGAGCTTATGTTCTGAATCACCTATGAATTCATTTTCAGCATCTTTCAGTTCAATTTTATCCGTTAACTCCTTATGGACATGTAATAGCATGAGACTAGTAAACCTCAGCTGACTCATGGTGTTTCGTAAATAACTTTTTACCCTGCGAAGGGCACTTGTCGGGATATAAGACCACCTACTTGAATTCTTTGACCTCTTCCAATACCTCCTCACCAATCCTCATGCACTCCTACTTCCTTCTTCCCTACTACCATGACCTTGCTCTTCTTGCTATTAAACTTCATCTTCCACCTTAACACATATGCCTGTACCACATCCAACAGAGCTTGCAGTTCCACCCCTGAGTCAGCCAGAAGAACGACATCATCTGCATACATAAGTGCCCCACACCAACTGCCTTCCATTTTGACTCCTAGCTCAGCTCTCTCCATGCAATTCCCATCAAATAAATATTGAAAAGAAGTGGAGACAAGGGACATCCCTGCCTAAGTCCATTCTCCACAGCGAACCACCTTGACCTCCTTCCATTCAATATCACCGTCGTCTTCACCCCACTATACAATCCTACACATGTCCTCACAAGTTTCTCCTCTACTCCATACCACCTCAACTTCTGCCACACTCCTCCCTCCACACACTGTCATATGCCTTACTTATGTCCAGGAAAGCCAGATATGAAGCTTTCTTCTCGCTCTTCCTCACTTCACAAACTCCTCTCAACACCAACCACTGGTCCGAACATCTCCGCCTAAATTCTCCTTGTGCCTCCGTCAAAATCCTATCTTCAGCGAACACTCCCAACCTCCTTGCCAACACCTTCACCACACTACAACACAATGAAATTCCCCTATAATTCCCTACATCGTCCTCGTCGCCATCCTTGAGGAGAGGTACTAGTAAACTCCTCTTCCAGTCCACAGGGTAGCACTCAATTGTCATCACCACATTCAGCACCTGCACCAACACCTCCACCAACCTTCTACCTCCATACATTAGCATCACATTCAACATTCCATCAGGACCTGGAGCCTTTCCTCTCTTCAAACACTTCACTACCTGTACTACTTCTTCCCAACTTACTTCTTCACACATACCCAACTCATGCCCACCCACTTCTCCTATCTCTAATTCTTGTACTTTGGCATTCTTTTTTTTTACCTCCTCAGCTCTTCCCAGTGTTTTGCAAATCACCTCCAACACCTCATCTTCCTCCTCCACCATCCTTCCCTTATCATCTTTCACTCCTTTTATCCTTCTCTCCTTCCTCTTTACTCTTAAATCATTCCAAAACAGCTTACAACTAGCCACACCCTGCTCTCTAATCTTCATTATAGTTCTCTACCTCAATTCCTTCTTCTCTTTCCTAATATAGTCTTCTTCACTTTTCTTGCTTCTCTATAGTCATCCCATAGCTGTCTTAATCATTAAAGTGAAACTGAATAAGATGTGGTAATTAACAAACACACACACAACCACTACACTTGAAAGTGAGGAATGCATGTATATAGCTATGTATTGCGCATAAGAAATGGTATTTCAGGCTACCATTAATTTGCTCATCAGGCTTTTGAGTTTAAAATACAGACAAAAGGGATTGGCAGTCATCTCTAAAATGGGCATTACTGGGTATAAAAGTTTCCAGTTCTATATATGCAAGATATGAAAAGAGAAGTAAAGCTACAGCCTATTTAGATTAGCAAACGAGGTGATGTAGACTCAACGCGACGATCAGGAACACTTGTCTACCCTTCTCACAGTCTTGCTTCCATCATACATTCCACATAGCAACCCAGCTGTTATTGAAAACCCACTCTCCCCCCTCACCAAGATCTTCCCCTGTGCAATAAGCAAGAACTCAACCAACACCACAATGACCCCTTCTTTATCCTCAGCCGACAGAGGATGTGGCTTCTTCTCCAACTTGTCCACGTGGATTATAACATTTTTCAGGGTACGAATCCTCGTTCCATATTTGTTCAAGGCGATTTGCTTTACCTGATTACTATCTGTAGCTAGAAAAATGTGAGTCGTGTTCTTGCCAGACAGCTCATCTGCAGCATTTATTGCACAGCGAAGAGACAGTTTCCATTCTGAGTGGTTGCGCATTAATTTTGGAATTTTATTTGATTCAACATGTGGCATTTTTGCAAAACCTGTTCTCACGTGAACTGCCACATATGGCAAGTGGTTCAGGTCAAGCACCTCTGCAGCTGCAGACATCCGTTCAATCACCTCATCATCCAGCTTGAATAAGTAGCGGAACACAATACCAACCATATCATCCAGTTCATTGTTGGACAAATTCAAAAATCCATGCTGTTGCATCCCAGCCATTAACCAGTTAGGATTATTTCCATTTCTCTCTTGATCCAGTAATGAACATGGCTCCAAGTTTGTAGAAAGAATAACATTTGTCGCATTGCTACCAATGATCCTCATGTAATTCTCCATAGTGTCTTTAGACTTGTCAACTCTTCCTCCAATAACACTCATGAACGTGAAGTGATGTGGACCAATGATATCATCAGATTTTAACGTACCACTTGCACGCCTTTTCAAGAGGTCAATGACCATATTGTCCTTCCAATTGATCATGTGTGGATGGAGAAAATCACCTTCCGAATAAGTCGGCCAGACTATGAGTAGCCTGCGTCTGCTAAGCATGGCAAGGAGGAGGCTATAAGTAATGCCCTTAATCCGATCCCCAAGTCCACCACAGTACATGAAACTACTACACCACCACACCAGTGTCCTTCTGGAAGGCGACTTCCTCATGGTACCATGGTAAGATACGTAGTTCTCTAAGGTCTTGAGAAATCTTTCATACTTCTTTAATAGCAAGTCAACTTGTGAATAAACACCTCCAACAGGACATTTCAAAGGGATCCCACTCAGCAAGTCATTTTGAAAGGACCCTGACACCGAGGTAATTTCAAAGTTCTCGGAATATGTCTTTGGTATATATTGATTCTTGAAGAAGACAGAGTTGATGAAGATTATAAAGACGAGCCCAAACAATGATAGCAACGCGAGATAATTTCTCGCAACATTCGTTGTAATACTGAGCGACTTCATTCTGACAGGACGCTACCAATATTAGAGAATGTGGGATACCGAAGAATCAGTCTTAGCTAGGCGCTCTCATATTAACTTATAAAGACTCTTAACCTGCTCTAGGCCGTAGAATAAAACTTCATAGTTACAGGACGCGGGTCACGAATCCGTGACACAATAAAACAGGATGGAACTGTAACAGGATGTCATAAAGCAAACTTTTTTTGTCGACTAATAACCCCCTTGTCGTTGCTGGAACGTGGTTTACTGAACGGCTTACGTTCTTCACTCGCAGAGCTAGAAGGGAAAAAGTAGGGCGAAACAAAATTACAAAAGAGAATATATAATACCATTAGAAAGCACACAGTGCAAGCTATATTTTTAGGACGCTCTTGTGCGAGCGCTATTGTAATTATGTTTCACCCTATTTTTCCCCTCGGTGATTGTAAGGTCTGCCGAGTGCAGACTGTAATCCACCACGTTCCAGCAACCTTTGAGAACCTCTTATTCAGGTTATTACTAACTGACGTTTTGGGGGGAAAAGTTTTTTATGCTTTATGACGTCACATTTTGAATAACTGTCGGGGAATTTTTTTTCTATATATATATCATTTGAATCCTTCCACTTCCAAGATATGAGCCTTCAAGTCCAAGGAGTTTCTAACCACTTTCTGCTGCCAGAAAGACCCCATGCATCACCAGAATACATCCCTTCATTACTAGAATTATGTGTGCAGTGCATACAAACAAAATGTTGAAATCTACCTAACTAAAATAATTTTCACTTTCCTCAATTTTTCAGCAACATCCAGTGTCCAATTATATACATATATATATTATGTATCAGACTTGTTTTGTTATATTACTTTTCTAATATTGAATTAGCAAACATAAGCACATCATAATTTGCAGGGGCTCCCATGCCCAGGTGCACCATCGTCACCTCCACACGCATCTTCACCCAACCTCCAGTAATCCCTGCAAGTTTGACAATACAAAGCAACACACACATAAACAAAATAGAACACTCAACTGACATGTTAGCTCGACTACTAGATAGACATAATCTTACTAAATCCAACCTTCCTCCCAACATTGAAGCTCACCGCAACTAAATCGACGGCAAGCCTGATACTTGTCGCATCATATGCTCTGTCTTATTCACTCAACTCAACACTACAGAATTAAAACTCTCATTTTGATTCTGTGTAGCTGCCTAAACACAA
Source organism: Cladorhizidae sp. MBARI D1340-BT2 (assembly GCA_028752905.1). Taxonomy (NCBI): domain Eukaryota; kingdom Metazoa; phylum Porifera; class Demospongiae; order Poecilosclerida; family Cladorhizidae; species Cladorhizidae sp. MBARI D1340-BT2. Next base: position 37,519,815 of record JAQNBH010000017.1, read on the forward strand.
AAGATCCTCACCTTTAGCGCAGGATCAACTCAAAATGCCTGTAGGACAATACTCATGTTGGGGGTGTTCTGCAGTAGATTTAAAAAATGCTTTCACATGTGAATCATCCCGTCTAGGTTGTCCTCGTTATTTGTAATTGCTCCCCCAAAGTAGGTTTGCATTTTAATTATATAATCCCCCTAGTACCACCCAAAGTTACACGCTTGCCATCGTCATCAACAGCACATTCTAATGCATGTCTCAAAATGCTTTAAAAAGTGCTTACTAATGTGATTTATACCTTCTACCTTCTCTATTTCAACACTAGGACCATAAGGCTTTACATCCAAACAACCATTTATATCCCCATCACTAATTATGTGTGTGTACCTAAAAGCTTCCATTTTGTACCTACAACTTCCATGGAACCAGAACAGCCTTCAAAATTGGCTTCACAACTTGTCTTGTAACCCTCAACCCATTCTTTGTAACTTGTCTGTCTCATATTCAGGTATTCACGTGCAAGCTTGACAGAACTTAGACTTAAGATAATAATCTAAAACTTCTCCAGTATCCCAAGACATCACAGCAACACCATAATTTGATTGGTGGCCCCGCCCATGCCACGTGCCGTCAACAATAACACTAACATCAATGTTTTCATCCCAACCCATAAAAATCATGTAACCTATGAGCTGCAGCCAACATAATTATTATTACTCTGTGTTACCACATTTGCGTCACTCCATATTGACTTAGTATATTCAACAAAACAATGTGGAACTAAGAGGGGGCTACATATCCATGACTGTGGCGATGTCATCCAGACCAGAATGACAAATTTTAGCAATGCGAGCACCCAGTACTGACTGGATGTTCAAAGAATTGGCTTCTACAGATACAGGGTCTATAGGGTCAACACAATTTGAACAAAAAGTAAAAAATACGACTGCCCTACGGGGGAAAATTTTCCTTCAGTTGTAAGGGAGCTTGGCTACATATTGAATACACTTATTACTCCTTTCTATGACCTGTCTAAGCTTATCTGATATTAAACGATTACCCTTACCCAGTTCTCTCACAACACCCCTCTAGTCCGAATAAGTAGAGCCAGTAGATCCATTAAAAACACCGCAGAAAAAGCTGAACGATCCAAGAGAGCTAACTTCTTCCTGGTCAGGGTCACCACTGGAACTAGCCTCTCTTCAGAGATTTTTTTATTATGATTGCAAGGTAAGTGAAGGTTCACAGAAGGCGCTACCCCCACCTTCAGGTCCAAGAGACTCACTAACAAAGAAAGGAAACAGCAAGTAACTTTTTAGTACAGAGATAAACATTAAACTTGCCTGATGCGGGTGCTGTACCAGGCTCAACAACAGCCGCTAGCGGGGCTTTTTCTTTTAGTGCTTCCACTTTTCTTCATCACTACGTGGCATTCCTTGTTTAAAATAATTATTTCTCCTTTCTCTTCCCCAGTTTGATCCTTTCCAGCAATTCTTGGTAACCGATTAACAGTGATAGTGACTGGAAGGCAGTGGCAAGTCAGGTAAGAATGGCCTAGCTATAACTAGTTTCTATAGAGTGACTACAATTATCCACATATTGATGATAGGTTGTAGAAGGAGTAACCGCAGAACACTGTTGCAAAAAGTGGAAGATGCTGAGGGATCGGCATGTAAGGGAACTGAAGAAGAAGAGGACCAAGACGGTGATGCAGGTCCATGGTTATTTCATGCTGGCCGCTGTTTTCTGTCTTATCATTTTTACAGGACATAATTTGTCAATTATTCTCAAGATTATTATACAAAAGTCAACGTATAACCACAATGGTTCTAATGTCTTTGCATGCTTTCTGGATGCCAGCAAGGCTTTTGATAGAGTAGATCACTCACATTTATTTGAGCTTCTTCTCAAAAGGGATTTACCTCTTCCCCTTGTCAGATTTCTTTTAAGAGATCAGGACAACACAGTTCATTGGAATAGCACTTTGTCACATCCTTTCAAGGTCAGTAATGGTGTTTGTCAAGGTGGAGTTTTGTCTCCGATTCTTTTCACTGTCTACCTGGATGTACTCATTTCTAGGTTAGCTCATGCTGGTATTGGATGCCATTTATCTCATCACTTTGTTGGAGTGCTATGTTATGCAGATGACATTGTTTTGCTTGCTCCTTCCCTCAATGCACTTCGTATTCAGCTCTCTATTTGTGAACAGTTCTCTAAAGAGTATCTTGTACAATTCAATCCTGCCAAAGCTCAGCTACTATGGTTCACTCGCTCTCAACTGACCGCTTGCTCTGCTGGTTCTGTGCATTTCTTAGGTGATCTGCTATCCTTCAGCAACTCTGTACCTATTTAGGTCACACTTTGACCAGCAATTTGAGTGATTCTGATGATATTTCTAATGCAATCAAGGTATTTTATCGGAAAGCTATCAGACGTTTTCTCCCTGCAGTCCTGTCATCAAAACCTTATTGTTCGAGACATACTGTATGTCACTCTCTGGAGCAGTCACTTGGAATCTTAGTTGCAAGCAGTTCGGGTCATTAGAGATCGCGTTCAACAACATCCTGAGAAAAATTTGGAAAATACCAAGACAGGCACACACCAGGATTGTACATCAAGTTGCTGGTGTCCCCAGTGTATTTAAATGTTTAATCAAGAGATTGTTTCATTTTATTAAACGAGCTAGATTCATCTCTCATCAGACACATGTATGATTATTGCCACAATAAAGTCTTCACCACACTTGGTTAAATTATTCTCGATATTAAAATATATCCAAGATGTCAACTGTGCTGATACTGTTCGTTATTAGTGCATGTTTCGTTCTCAATCTCTCTCCATTAAGTCCACGATACACTCCATTTGTTGTTATTGATCATCTTCTATCTCTCATATTGTAATGTAATCATTGCACATTCACTGGTGTGTTATCCAATTATAATAAATAATAAAATTAAGAATCATGGTTCCGATAGTTATATTGTAGCATAAGTGAAGCTTGTACATAATCTTCCAAAGAAACTGTTTGTTGCTCACTAAAAGAATTAGCTAGCAGAGAAAACACTTTCTCTGCTGCAGATGATGATGGTTGAAGAACAAAAACAGATGTACATTCTTAGAACCACAGGGGAAGTTCAGATTTGTGTCTTCTCCACCATAGTAGCTTGTCAATATCTGCTGATAATCCATTGGCTTTATCCATATAAAGAGATAACTCGCTCTTCAACCCGTCAATGATAGTGTTAGTATCAAGAAAAGGAATGACATGGAGATTTTCTGCTAGTTAATTTTGGTAGGATCAAAGTAGTGAATATACTGATAGACCGAAACTGCTTCTTTCAGGTCACTTCCAAAATGTTTGTGGAAATAATCATATGCAGGCTTGGCACATGCTTTAGCATAGTCAATTAGCTGCTGTATATAGATGATTATTGTTGCTGGATAACTTGCTTGCAACTGCATTTGTATTAGGATAATGCATTGTTGAAATAGCAGCCCGAAGCAAGCTAACTTAGCTTTAACAAATGCTTCTACCACATCAATGGTAATAGCTACTTCAATTTGTAATTTTCGATATTTGGCAGCATCAGAAAGTATTGCTTGAAGCCTAATCTTTGACAGTGAAAGGTCATCACTATCAAGAAATGAAGGTACATCCCCAAATGTGTCATGAAGATGTTTAATAACCTCACACTTAGACCACCAGCGAGCGACAGAGTAGGAGGGAAGTGAGAGACCTGTTTTAATCTTCCATGCCAGCTTGCTCCTTGAAAAAAAGGCCAATCCAGCCTTTCATAAACTCATCCAGTATTGGCGTTCTCATGTGTTCCCCAACATGATCAAGAGTGTGAGCAAAACATCCAATATCGACGAGTTTAGGGTAAACAATACTCAAGGTGCGACCTGCAGTGCTGTTGACAGATGCACGGTCATGCATGCAAGCTAACAGCATGTTTGGTGCAATACCTAGCTCAGTAGATAAGCATACAATCAACCGATAATGAGCAAGTTCCTCTCCAGTTAGGCTCTTTGCTAGTAGCATAAGTCTAACTACAAGCTGCTTTATGTTAAACTGCTGATCAACAAAACATCGTATAATTACCAATGCCTCACAAACTTGAGTAGTTCCATCAAAAATCACTGATACTTGATTACACTAACCAATTCTTGATGATGAATAAATGGTACCAGCTGACGTAGATTCTGGGTGCTGGTGAGTCGAAATGCAGTTTCTTCGAAAACCTCACGAAAGCAGTTGATTTTATTGAAAAAGTTGTTACTACTTTAATCCAAACAGATTCAGGAAGGGTTTCTCCAACTGGATGGCACTTTATTATAGCTTTTAAGCATGTATATAGTATGTTTCTTTCTCTCTTATCTTTTGTTGCCAAACATTTTTTCCCAGTATCATGCTTTGACGACTGTAATAATACACTTTTTTGAGTGAAAAAGTCTCCCTGCATGCACTACAAAATAATTTCCCAAAATTTACACACAAACATTCCTTGGGGAACTCTGTGATGGGTCAATAGAGTTTGGCTCAGCGACTATAGCTCCCTTGGCCAGCTTTTTCCCGTTTGGAGGATTTGCTGTAATCTTCCTCTTTCTTGACAAATCAGAAGCTTTGGGGCACTTAAGTATGTCTAAAAGACTATACTCACTTCTTCTGGAACAATAGTTTCTTCTGATTCGGAGTTGGAGGCCAAGTCAGATTCATTATCTGCCATCTTTCACTCAGATTCAGAATACACAAGCAGGTGGCCTTGCATCATGTGATTCTCATGTGCATGGCAAGCAGGTGCCTGTGGTTTGTCAACTTGTCACTATGTGCAATATGTGGTCAGTCAACTTTGATTATGTGCAATACCTATGTGGTCTGTCAAAATCCGAAGCTACTCACTTATCACAGCTGCTATCCATATTCCTTGTGGTGTTGTCATTGTTAGACCCTATAAGATTCTCAAAATGTTCCTAGCATTGTGTGTTTATGTATGCCAAACATAGTTGTATTGCCAGGGGAGTTCTCCAGCTGTGCTTGAGAAGTAGTCCCTGAAGGCATCTCTCGTAGAAGCAGCAGATCATGAATACCTAAAGATAAATTGGACTTTATATAATGAACAAGGAACAAAGGGGGAAAAACTGTTGTTCCAGCACGTGATAGGGACTCCATTCCAGTACATGGCTTCTCGTCGATGGTACAAATTGTTTGATCGTCCCATACGAAAGTTGAAAGACAGAGAGGTCCGCAAAATCATAGAGGATACTTCATGACAGAGAGACCTAGAATTTTTTTAGCACTATACTTGGGAGTTGCCTGTAGCAAGAAACCAGAGAGCGAGTGCCACCTTTCACCTGGGGAGATATCAGCTCTGATAGAGCTGTCATGACTCTGATAGGTCTGGTATGGACTAACCTATACATATAATTAGGTAACTTTTATTAGGCATAATATATAAAAGCATATATACCTCAGCTAATTTATTATTGACTATTCTCGGTAAGATATAAAGTGTACATATAGTTAGAAACAAGAGTGGTTTTTATGGCATTAGCTATGCTTCAGCCACTAATCATTTTGAAACCACCTTCTGTATTACATCATTTTTATGGTCTCCACTACCAGCACTATTGTCCCCCATCAGCACCATTTCCCAGGCCACTCCCTTCCCCTCACCCAATGGAGGGCCAAGAGCAACCACCTCCAATGGTAAAGTTTAGCGCCATAGAGAGGTGCATAATTATATTAGTTCACTGCAAAAACTGTTTAGTTAAAAAAACTTTAAAAAATGGTGCAACTGAGGTAACCAATAAAATTGTTAAACGGATATATTAACTAGTTAATTTTACAGAAATAATATTTGTGAATATAACTATATTAATATTATATATAGTACTAATAATCAATGGTTAAAATAACAATTATTAATATTAGTTTCAACTACTATAAACAAGTAATTCATCATTACTTTATAGTTACTTTAACAACTTCAACCTGGTTAACCTAAGAACTACATAATGGTTAATTAATTATAATAATTAGTTAATTTAACAATTTAAAATTAGTGTCCTAAGAACCCCCAAAATGTTATTTTAACCATTTAAACTGGTTGTTCTAAGAACCACAAACTAGTTACCATACAAACCACAATGTTAATTAGATAATTAATAATAGTTATTTTAACTATTGGAACTGTTGTTTAAGAACCACAATCATAATGGTCATTATTATTATTATTATAACCACTTATTTTATTAGAATTATTAGTTATTATGACTTCTGGCTGGTTACCATACAAACCACATAATGTTGAATTAAATCATTACTATTAGTGATTATAACTAGCTAAGAAACATAATTGTGCTAAATTCATCATGAATGACAAGGCAAAGAATCAAAACAAAAATAGTCAGCACATGAATTAGGACAGAAAAGAGTTTTATGGATGAGAAAAATTCACAACTCGAAAAATTAGTATTAAAAACATAAGTGTTAGTTAGGGCAAAGCTTTGGATGTCTGCAGTGACCGAGAGGTATGTAGATGATTTTTTACAATTATTACCTGCAAGACCAAACACAAATTCTTGAAGAAATAAGCACATCTCTTTAGTATGTTTATCATATTCCAGGTTAAATATGTAGAAGAGAGAAAACCAAAAAAGAGAGACTTGGAGAAAGAATTCACTTTACAGAAAACCTCCTGCTCAATAAAAATGAAATACACTGAATCTCCATCCTCTACAATAAATTCTCCAATCCATGGTGCTGGACGAGTGGGAGGAGCAGCTGCCACAGTCTCTGGCACATCAGACATCTGTGGGTACAATATTCCATTATTTAAAATAAATACATGGTTCATCATTTGAAACAACTGTGGGCTTTACCTCAAATCGAGCAAACAAGTAGCTCAGGTCTCCTTCACACTTTTTTGGCTGCACACAAAGCAGCTGAATGAGCAATTTCAGAGCTCGGTTTTGCAGTTCACCATCTGTTATAAAATGATAAACATAAATGTATTATGTATACGTAGCACCATAAATTACTGCCCCATATCCATGAACAAGTGCATGTATGAGGGGGACATTTTGAGCTGAGGTCCAGGACTTTTGTGTTCAGAACTGTCACTGTAACAATTTTGGGGGGATAAATCATTTCATGATCGTATTGGAAAGTATTGTCCACAAAATTGACAAGAACATTACATATTCCTTAAATACTGTCACCAGATGCGAGTCAACAACCATTTGCAATTGCAAGATATAATTTCTGAATATAAGGGGCACAGTGCTTTTTGAACTATAGCATGTGTATTCAAGATCAAGAATGTACACTATTCAGCATATAGTAGATTCTATATTCACATGAATGAATGATCACATTCTAAGGCCAAAACTATTAATTTTTATACTGATTACAGGATACCTTTTTCAATATCTGTCAATATCTCTCTGATATCACGTCTCTTTAGCCCCTTGCAGTATGTGATGATAGCAGGTACCCACTTTTGGGTCCACTCAACACTAAAAGACCCTTGAAGTCCTTGCTTGCCAATGACCAACTCAAGCTCTTGTTCAATCTGTGACAGAAAAGCAATAAATTCAAGATGCAAGTTAAAGGTGACCTTGTATCTTTATGTAACAGAAGCCACTAGCAGAATACATGTATAGCACAAGCGTTTGTTACATACACTCTTCAATATATCAACCTAGTCGAGGTGTTTTAGTTGTGTTAGGTTAATTTATATAATACTTTTGTATATATACTCAACACAAACATACCAACATACCACAGATGGGATCCTCAGAGCCGGAAACTTCTTGAGCTTGGTGAGTACGGAGTCACTGCTCTCTAACAAATATTGCCTTCGTGAATAAAATGTTAACTTATTCAGAGGTAAAACGACACCATTTCTAGGATTCTCCTTCTCCATCTCCTTTGTGAGAGCTTGAACATGTTGTTGCTCAGCAGTTTCATCTCCACGAGGATGAAAGGTTGGATACCTAGACTCCAGGTTAATCGCTCGCTTTGGCCGACCACGTTTGCTTGGTTCATCCATTGGAGAGTTAGCTGCTTTACTTTTTCGGCCCTTTTCAACATTATACACACGGTCCATAATTTTTTTCACCCATGATCCCTGAAGGGGAAAAAATGACACGGCAGATGAATACTTATAAGGCATATATACATCAACAATGTTACTATGTACTTACAGAAACAGTAGACCCAGATCCTGTCATAAAATCAGCCATGAATGGATATTTCTCTACTAACATTTTGGCAATTTTTGTGACAGCAGCTGGATTTGGCCTTTCTACATAGCTGTATATATGGGTAACAAGGTCTCGAACGATTTCATTTCTTATTTCTGGTAGTAATCTCTTTTCAGCAATGGCAGCCATAATATTAGGCTTCCACATCATCGGAATAGAGAAATCATTTCTTGAAGATCCACTAATTTCTGATGACAGAGATACTGTATCATGATCTTGATAGCTTGGAGATGATGCCAGTGAGGCTGGTAAAGTAGATGGAGTACTTGGGGAAGAAAATTGTGTTGAGTTATATTCAGGCATACTGGAAAACTGAATACAAATAAAAGAAAGAAGCAAGAAATTCTTCTGGACAGCTGTAAGAATTGCTAAGTCAACTTACAGTTATAGTTGGAGATTGGATAATACTTTTTTGAATACGAATCAATCTTTTCACTACTCCCAATGGCTTTTTACAATTCCACCTTATAAGCTTAGGACTTTGTCCTGGATATCTGGCACCATATATAGGTCATAATAATGAGTGTTAAACAGATGTGTGGTCATTTGGTACATACAGTGAGATTACACACAGTACAGACATGGCCAGCAGGGTGATGTAAATATGACCTGACTGCACATATACACACTAGATATAACACAATTGAGAGCATAAATGCCCATAAAATCTGGGGAAAACGTGGGAGATATATATATCTATAAACATTTTTTATTTATCATTTGCTTTAAACTAATTCTTATATAAAATAGTCATAAAACAAACATTTCAATTAGTACATATAACTAATTATTCAATCTGAATAGTCACAATAATTAATGTTAATATTCTTATAATACATAGTTATTTAAAAATATTATAATAGTCAATTTGCAAAAAATGTTAATAAAACAAACATTTACACTTAACTAATTCTTCTATAAAAATACTTAATCAGAATAGTCACAATAACTAATACTAGTAATGTTATAATACATTATTATTATACATTATTGTAATAGTCAATTTGCAATATATTTTGTTAATACAATAATTTATATTGTTAAAACTACGAAAATATATTTCTACAGACAGAAATTCGTTAATACTACTATTAATGTTTAGTTGAAATACAAAAATAGTTAATATAATACTTATTATAGAATAATAACAGTTAATTTGTTAAAATAACAAGGATTATTACAGTCATTTTAACAATATAGTAGTAAAAACAACAGTTACTTTTTACGGTGTTGATCACAATTATCATTTCATATTGGAGTTTGACATTCTTGGTTGTTCGGCTTTCCCCACATGCACAGGCACCATGGTGGCCTTCTCTGCCTTCAGACACAAGTCCAGGCTTTTCCCGCATGCACAGGCACCATGGTGGCCTTCTCCGCCTTCAGACACAAGTCCAGGCTTTCCCCGCATGCATAGGCATCATGGTGGCCTTCTCCGCCTTGAGACACAAGTCCAGGCTTTCCCCATATGCACACGCACCATGGTGGCCTTCTCCGCCTTCAGACACAAGTCCAAGCTACAAACATTAGTGTGCAACTGCAATAGCGGGAGGAGAGTATAACAATGAATACTCTATAGCTTGTGGGATTGCAATTCTCGTCATTATGCTGGTTTATGTCTGCTGATTTTATATATCATCCTTGTTCTTCTGTATGTGTACTGGAAGAAGAAAGTGACTGACCATCGTGCATGAGGTATATTCAAAGTATGTATTAATGTCAGTCGAGCAACTTGATGTTTTACCCTGCCCCTCCCCTGCTCCCAGAAATCTGTGCCATCTATGTAGAGGGAGACAGGTGGGCAAATGATTTTTGTCAATCCCTCGATGAGAAATGGGGATCTGTTTCTTATTTGTGAGCTTCAGATGACTTCTCGGTTCTTAACAAACTGAAGAGAACAGCGACGTGAAAATGCTCTTTGTGTATATGACTGTAGCAATGCAGCAAATATTTCACCATTTGAGAACCTGGTGTCCACTGTCGAAGCAAACACCTTGCACAAGATCACATTAGTAGAGCAAGCCGATCCCACTCCAGCATGTGCACAGGTTTTAGGAACTCTGCGAATGAGTGTTGAGCATGTACACTACGGAGAGTCCTCCAAAATATAAAACCTGTTAATTTTCCATTGGCTCTCTGCACAGTTTAACATGTGGTTAGAAAACTTGATTATATTAAACAAAAAACAGAGGATATAGGTGAGTGTATATATGAACTTCGGGTGCCACCTTGAGTGGGGCTGCATGAGTGGGCGGAGGAGACAAACAAGCAGTGGCAATGTGTTTCTGTTGGTGTGCTAGTATTTTCAATGCAACTATTATCCTGCAGAAACTGCTGGGGTCAAAGGTAACAGGATAAAGGAAGTCTACTGTCCAGACTACCCTATTAGTAAACACATCATTAGTAAAATAACTTCCCCATAAAAAGTCCAATAAAAAATCCCATAAAAAGGTCTAACACTAGTCAATTCATTATTAATGATTTAATCCATCCTCATTGCCATATAAATGTGAGCTCTTTATTGTATATAATCCCAGAGTGGCAGAATTTGTCATGTTAGTATTAAAATATAGTGGGTACTGAGAGGTACCCACATACATTATCCTCAGCTACTTCCCACCATTTGTGAGAAATTATACCCAATTACTATTGGCTGAGCTGGGAGAGGAAGTGAGACGATTGACAAGCCCATGCCAGAGAAGATTCCCAGTTACTGCTACTAGACAAGTTTGGCCACTAGCCTGACAAATCTGTGACCAGTGGCCCAGTGAGACAGCTGGACTATATTGTCCTCCTCAGACTATCGAAGTTGTCATAGAAACTTTTATTATGACAATGTCTCTCTTGGCAAGTTGTATTATTACCATGTAATCAATGACCCAACTACTTATGACTTTACCTATCAAGAATTATATTATTATGCAAATTCGATCAAGAATGAGGAAAACAAATCCACATACTTCCAATGTTATTCTTTGTGATGTAGATGATCATAATGTCAGGAGTGAACTTGACGCTGTCCAAGTCACCGGGAACTAACGTCATCTTCATTGTGACAATAAAGATATTTGTAACTGTGTGTACTTGTAATGTATCTATATGTCCATAAAAGAAGGTCTTGTTTAAAGCTATAAATCACCTGAAACAGATTTCTGTGATGTCAAAAATAATGTTTAAGTTTATTATGTTCTGAAGTTTATGGACAATGTAAATATTGTTGCCATGGCAAACAGTTCATTAGTTATAAGGCCTTAATTAATTAATCTTTGATGTAGCTATAAGTGAATTTGAGCTAGGGATTTGTAATTTGGTGTGTGGTTTAATGGTTTAGGGAACTAAAATACAGTTAACCAAAATTTTGGTTGAAGGTTTTATTTTAAAAATATAATGAAAAATCTATTGAGTGTTTAATGCACCTTCAGCAAATGCACAATGACCAGAACTCTCAAATATGAACACAATGTTGTGAGCTACAGGCAAATATTTTGCTTCTGCAATTTTAATTGAAAATTCAACTTGCTCCATGAATCGGTCACTATTCCAGTATCCTTGACCAAATGCTCCAAACTTAAAAACAACTCTTGCTGCCATAGGAATAACTGGGTGTGCTTCATCATGTTCCTGTGGGGTTAGACTAAGGACCACGACCAGCACCTTTGGGATGAATAGCCAACTTTCCCTCCTCTTCCCATTGCCATGACTGGCCTTCATTGGCATGAAAGCTTGATCATCATGGTAGAGTAACACCCGTACATCTGGGTTGCCACAATAGTTTCCTCAGTCACTCCACCTTCACACAAAGGAGGTGGCAAGTGAGTTAACTTAACTCCAAGATTTTAATTTTCCACAGATACATGCGACGATATTCTCTCACATCATCATGCTCATGACTGTCAAAGTATACGGCTTTCTTTTGAGATGTAGGTGAGAAACCAAGAAACCTCGACCAGACTCCAGAAGTTAATGCTGTCTCCACCCATGCTCACAAGGGAACTCCAGGAATGGGAGGAAGATGATGAGGCATCCCGCTCTTCTGGAGCTCAGACCTCGAGCCTAGAAACTGACCAGACCATCGACGGTGACCAGACTAAGGGGATGCTTCACATGATCACTTTACCCTCAATCTATGACTCTGACAAAATGCCTGACTTATCTAATGGTATGTTTTTCCCGCAAGACAGACAGTTCCGCCCCGATTATGGTAATAATAATAAGCACATCTAGCTCTATATTTGTATAAGCTAAGTATACAATACTGGTTCCTATAGCTACACAAAAGTTGATGTGCAAGTATTTTTACACTAGTACATAGGCTGATGGCAGGCACACCATTATGCTGTACTAGTCTCAAAAGCTAAAGCCCGCACTTGGTATGCTCTTCAGGTGAATTTATGGTGTATACTAATTTATTATATATCATTCTGGAGCTCATTTAATACTCGATACACTCAGTAAACTTGGTTATGATAACATTTACTTGTAGTAATACATTGATATTTCATACCCATATTCTGTTTTGACTGTTGACCAGCTTCTGTTGTTGTTTGTGGCTAATTTGTTTTCAGTGCACACTTTAATGGTTACTCTAGTATATCAAAAAAGGCAACCGACAATTATTACTCTCTGTCTAGCCACTTCCCTGGCCCTATCCTTGGGGAAGTCCTATTAATAGTGCTGACTGTATAGTATAAGATGATGTAATGCCAAATTATGTCATAGAGAAGCACCAGTGATTCCGAGGTGGTGTGTGTTTGCACACGCATGTGGTGTGTGTGCATGTGCCTGTAGTGTCTGTTTGTTTGTGTGTGCATGTGCGTGCGCCATGTGTGTGTGTGTGTGTGTGTGTGTGTCGGGGTCGGGACTGGATTTGGTCTCCGATCCACCAGTTAATAAGCTGCCACCAGAGGTATCCTCAAGACAATGTAGGGGTTAGTCTACCCAAGACTCGGTTAGAGATTCAACAACTTATCTTATGTCAAGAAAATAGGATATCTGCATCACTACTCAGGGGGTGGCTTTAAATAGTCTGTCCCCCTTTGGTTCTACCTTTACCATATCACATGTGATGCTGTAATATATGACCAATTGGATCAGTCCACCTAAGCTTACAGTAAGGATTATGATGGTGTTGTTATGAATAAAGGGAACAGGTGAATATGTACTGAAACACGCACGTGGTTTATACAGTATGTGTAAATTCTCTTTGTCTTGGCTCTTCTCTGTCTCTCTCTCTAGGTCTCTCAATCCCCCTCGCGAGATTGTAGTGGTCCTCCACAGCCACCCAGTCTTGTCTAGATAGGGCATCCACATTAGTGTTCTTACTCCCAGGCCAGTACCGTATCTCGAAGTCATAGTGTTGTAGACCATCTAGTGAGGCGGGGATTCAGGTGTTTGGCTGTGTGTAGGAATGTGAGAGCTCTGTGGTCCTCAGTCAACTCTGCTCCTAGCTTCTGGGTCACTTCCTTTTCATCTCCAAGCTCCTCCTCCTCTTGGGCCACAGTCACCCATAAAACTGCGGCCTCTGGAGCGATCCAGGACTTAATCCTGTTGATGTGAACAACCTGTTTTCTGTTCCCTCTGGATGGCAGAGCTACTTCTAGAGTGACATCTGAGATGCGTCTGGTGACTACGTATGGACCGTCCCAGACATCCTCAAGCTTCCCACGGAGGTCCAGTACTCTGATCAGCACCATGTCTCCTTCCTTGAATGTGCATACCTTGGCTTTCACGTCATAGTGTCTCTTCATGTGAGCTTTTGTCGTGGTCGGGACTGGTAGTGGTAAAAGGTCACCTGGCCCATCAGGGATACTCTGTACTACCTTCGGTACAGGGTCATTAGAGAATAGATCATAGTCAAATTAAAAATGTTACTCAAGGGGGTTGGGTCTGCACCTGACATAAGGTCAGATCTCTCATCTTGCTTGTCCCTTTCCTTCTTTTGTTTATTCTCTGCTCTTGTCAACAAAATCTGGCAGGAATGTTCTTCCTGCTGCTTTTTATGGAGCTTGGCAATATAGTGGAATAAATAGAGGTCAGCACCTAACAGTACTCTATCAGGACCTCCTTCCAAAACTACTACCAATCGTTTCACCTGATACTGCCCTACAGTAATCCAAACCCGAGCTAGGGGCCTAGAGATAACTCTCTGATCTGCCACTACCAGGAGCTTATAGTCACCGGTATACTCATGTGGGAGTACGATATCCTCTCTCACAAGAGTGATCTCTGCCCCAGTATCGTACTTCATGACACAAGGCTCATCTCTCACTTTCCCTCTAATGTACACATTGGACCTACCCTCTTTACTTAGGATTAACGCCACATTAGCTGGACAGTCCGGTTTCTTGTGGCCCTTCTTCCCACAGCTGTAGCATGTTGGGACCAAGGGAGCCTTGCGTGGTGATGGTGGTGTTACTCCTGAAGGTGGGGGTCTGTCGTGGTGTTCAGTTCGCTGCTCGCCTTTCCTGTCAGATTTCCCCCCGTAGTTCTGTTTCTGCCAGCTCTGGCTAGGTCTGGTGTAGTTCGAGCGTTCGCGTTTTACCGCATTCCGCTCATCGAGAATGTTGGCCGCATCCAATATTGAGATTGGTTTCCGGAGACATGCATCCTCTGGGTGAAATAGAGAAAGAAATTTAGACATTGAAATCATATTCTTTACCTCTTGCACCGTGGTGCAATCATCTGTCATACGGTCTACCATAGTTTCCACCAGGCGTGCCGTCTGCTGCCAAGTATTAGTGTACTCTTTTTGGAGAGTCCAGAATTCTCTCTGGCATCTCTCTATAGACATCCCCATCGCTTTGAGGAGTTCTTCTTTGAGGGAGGAGTATGCTCGTCGGGATACATTATGGGTATAAGCATCCAGCCAACAGGGGTATTAACCTACTGGGCCACTGCTCTACACTAATTCCAGCATCCTGCATTACATGCTCAAACCTGCTCAGGTATGCCGTAGGATGCTCCATGTCTGTCCAGGGAGTGATCCTGTCAGCAAGTCTACTCCGCTTTGATATCTCTTGTCTCCTATCCTCCCACTCCATTTGTTTTTCAAATCGTTCATCCTCCCATTTTTGTCGCTCCCACTCTAGTTTCCTTCTCTCCTTTTCGAATTCGACCATTAGTTCCTGCTGTTTCTGCTCCTTAGACTCCTGTAGTTGGATCGGTCTTTCTTCTGTCTGCAAACTCCTGTTGGTTGTTTCCGTCAGGGAGAGAACCAGCTGGGTTAGGAGGTCCGTTATTTGGGACTGTCGGGTTTGGGAAGGTTGAGTCATCCTCTTGTCTGATGGTTAGCTCAGAAGGAGGAATAACTGTAACCAATGAAGTAGTTCAGTAGCTATGCAATAATACGATGGCTAGAAGATGTAGTTTACCGCTGCCACCATGTGTCGGGGTCGGGACTGGATTTGGTCTCCGATCCACCAGGCTGCCACCAGAGATATCCTCAAGACAAGGTAGGGGTTAGTCTACCCAAGACTCGGTTAGAGATTCAACAACTTATCTTATGTCAAGAAAATAGGATATCTGCATCACTACTCAGGGGGTGGCTTTAAATTCTCTTTGTCTTGGCTCTTCTCTGTCTCTCTCTCTAGGTCTCTCTCTCTAGGTATCTCATGTCGGTCCAGTGGGTCCTGACAGTGTGTGTGTGTGTGAGTGAGTGAGAGTGGTATGTGCCATGTATGGAGTGACCCATTAGGGGCTGCATGGTGATATCACCACGATGAGCAAAATGTGACATATCTTTGAACCAATACACAAGAAATGCCTCCACCACCAAGTGGTGTGTTTTAAAAAGATTTTATGCACTTGCATTGAGAAGGAATTGCAAGTTGCTGGAAGAAGTTCTGACTGAACTGTGCACTTACTTTCACTATTGCTGGCCTTAATGGGCACAGTCGTATCTGCAGTATGGGTGGGTCTGTAATATACATGTATCTATATACATACACACACATGTGTATATGGTAATAATAATGCGCATATATATTTATTTGTATGAGCCAAGTATGCAATACTTGTTGCTATGGCTGCACGACAGTTGATGTGCAAGAATTTTTGTGTCTGTATATATATACAATGCATGTTTTGTTTAGTCTAGCTGTAAGCTTTGGTTTTCATATTTTAACAGGTATACATGTAGGTTTAAGTTGGAGGTTGCACTGTGGGTGAGTGTGGTTAGTGTTGGAGGCCCTTTGTGTGCACTGCAGCACCAGGCCTTGTTTGGCATGTTTGTGGTTGATACAATGTTATGATAACTTTGTCAAATGCTTTTCATTTCCCATTTTCCCCTCCCTCCCTTTTTCTGCACGTGGTCATTTTAGTTACCTTACCTTACCTGATTGTGATTGTCATCCTTGTTTGCTGTGTTGGAGTTTTAAGATGATAAGAGCCTGAAGGCAATTCCTTTTCCTGATATAATCACAATCTTATCATCTTAAAACTAATAGATCAACTCCTACAACCGGAGAAGCTAGATACAGATCCGAGCTCGAGTTCTGCTAGCAAGGACTGGCTTCACTGGCTTTGCACCTTTGAGAACTTTCTTTCCGTCCTGCCTAGGGAGGGACTTAACAAGCTATTTGTATTAACGAACTATGTTAGTCCACTGATCTTTGAATACATCGAACATTGCACAAACTACGACGAGGCCATCGGCTTACTGAAGGCCCAGTATGTAAAGCCTGCCAATGAGGTGTTTTCCCGACATCTATTGGCCACCCGACGACAGAAAAGTGGAGTGAAGCTCGATGAGTTTCTTAAGTTGCTCAAGTCGTTGTCTAAGGACTGTAACTTCCAGAATGTTACTGAGACTATGTACATAGATGAGGCTGTACGTGATGCCTTCATAACTGGACTGCAGTCCAATGTCATTCACCAGAGACTGCTTGAGAATAATACACTGGACCTGAATACGATGTTCATGCAGGCTCGGTCCCTAGATATGCTGCCCAGAAGAGCTCTGAATCCTACAGTTCACCAAGCTTCCTTGGCCCAACAACTACCACGACCTTATCCCACGCCCACACTGAGGAATCCTTGGACAGTACCCTTGCGGTCACTACTGGTGCTAAGTATTACATCTGCGGTTACAACAAGCACCCTCGCCTGAAATGCCCGGCTAAGGATGCAACATGCAACAAGTGTCAGAAAAAGGGGCACTTTGCCAAAGTCTGCAGGTCTAAACCCTGCCCGTAGCCAGTCTGAAAACAGTAGTGCTGCAGCTATGTACCCTACACTAGCGGTGATCGATTCTAATAGACCGTCATCCCTGCTCAAGTCCAGCTCTGAGGTCACTATCAATGGTGTAAGTACTAGGGCACTAATAGACTCCTGCAGCACAGAGAGTTTCATTCATCCCCACCTTGTAGATTCTCTTAGCCTCCAAAAACATTCTGAACATAGGGACATTTCCATGGCCCAATCTTTGCTGTCTGCAAAGACTCTTGGATACTTCACTCTTAGTTTAGAGCTTGGAGGTAAGAAGTACTCAGGTCTTCACGTGTCAATCCTCCAAGGCTTGTGTGCTGATATAATACTTGGACTTGATTTTCAGAAACAGCACCAGAGTATCACCTTCCATCATGGTGGGCCTCAGTTACCTCTTGTGGTTTGTGGACTCAGCACGTTGAAGGTTGAAACCTCCGGATCTCTTTGCCAATCTGACTGCTGACTGTCATCCTATCACCACAAAATGACGGAGTTACAACTACGATGACAGAAAGTTCATTGACACAGAAGTTCAACGCCTACTCTAGGAAGGAATCATAGAGCCCAGTACCTCACCATGGCAAGCCCAAGTTATGGTGACCCACAATGAAAGCCACAAGAAGCATCTGGTCATTGATTATTCACAGACGATAAATTGTTTCACTCTCCTGGATGCATACCCCCTAATTGATTATACTGTCAATACTATTGCACAGTACCGGGTCTTCAACACCATCGATTTACGCAGTGCCTACCACCAAGTCCTCATCAAAGACACTGACAAACCATATACTGCATTCCAGGCTGGTAAGGCATTGTACCAATTTACACGAGTACCATTTGGAGTGACTAACGGAGTGGCATGTTTTCAAAGAGCAATGGATACCATAATAGCTGAAGAACAGCTGCAGCGACTTTTCCTTACCTTGACAACATTACAATATGTGGGAAAGATCAGAAAGAGCATGATATAAATCTCGAGCATTTTTTGGAAGCAGCTTCTTGACGCCAGATTACCTATAATGAAGATAAGTGTGTGTTTTCCACTCGAAAACTGGCAATTCTTGGCTCAGTCATTGAAGAAGGGGAGATGGCCAGATCCTGATCATCTACGCCCTCTGCAACAACTCCCTGTTCCTAATGATATGAAAAGTCTCCGTCGAATCCTTGGATTCTTTTCTTACTATTCACAATGGATTCAATGTTACTCTGAGAAGATAAGACCCCTCTCAACACCTCTAGTTTCCCAATTTCTAAAGAGGCCAGAACTGCTTTTGAAACCCTAAAAAGGGACATTGAGCAGTCAGTGGTGTGTGCCATGATAAAAGCATACCATTCGAAGTTGAGACTGATGCATCGGAGTTTGCCATTGCTGCTACCCTCAACCAAAATGGACGTCCGGTAACGTTCTTCTCCCGCACATTACAGGGTTCTGAGGTTAGGCATGCATCAATTGAGAAAGAATCCCAAGCTATCATCGAAACAGTTCGCCACTGGAAGCACTACCATACAGGAAGGCATTTCTCCATAAAGACAGATCAATGTTCCATCGCATACATGTTCGACAACAAGCTGAGGGGAAAAATTAAAGATGACAAGATTATGCGTTGATGGAGCTATCTTATTACAGCTTTGATATTATGTACCATCCAGGAGTTGAAAATATTCCTCCTGATACATTTTCTCGAGCATCATGTGCTGTTGTCTCTAGCGGTACAGATCTAGTGGAACTTCATAACTCACTTTGTCACCCTGGAGTAACTCGTATGTTCCACTTTGTGAGAACTCGGAATTTACCATATTCAGTTGAAGAAGTGAGACAGATGACCAAAGCTTGTAGGGTGTGTACCAAACATAAACCTCAGTTTCACAAACCTGTACAAGCAAGCGCATCTGATAAAGGCTACTCGGCCATTTGAGAGACTGAACCTAGATTTCAAAGATCCATTCAAGTCAAATAATCGGAACACCTTCTTTCTCAATATAATTGATGAGTACAGCCGGTTCCCTTTTGTCTTCCCATGCAAGGATATCAGCGCCCAAACTGTTATACAATGCCTGTGCCAGCTGTTTTCTATTTTTGGGATGCCAGCATACATCCACTCGGGCTCCTCCTTCATGAGTGCGGAGTTGCATCATTTTCTCTTAAACAGAGGGATCGTTGCTAGTCACACTACTGCTTACAACCCAGCTTGCAATGAACAAGTGGAAAGATACAATGGGACAGTTTGGAAGGCTGTAACCATGGCACTCAAGACACGCAGCCTCCCAATGGCATGTTGGCAAGATGTGCTCCCAGATGCACTGCACCCATTGTGTTCTCTGCTGTGCACATCCACCAACTGCAGTCCCCATGAGAGGCTCTTCAATTTTGAGAGACGCTCTTCACGGGCGAATCGATACCCTCCTGGCTCCTGAATCCTGGTCCAGTATGACATGTCCGTACCAGAAAGGATGAACCCCTAGTGGATGAAGTTGAACTCCTGCAGGCCAACCCTCAATATGCACACATTCGGCATGCTGATGGACGAGACTACCGTATCGATCCGACACCTGGCTCCAACTGGGGATGTTATACTGAGTAATGACCTTCTGCCTGAGCCTGGTGCACCTGTGAACAGTGAAGTGGTGGGATGTAATTCTGATGCGATCCAAAGAGGTGCTCCCGAAGCCCCTGTTCCTGCTACTGAGAACGACCTGCTACTCAGATGTTCGGAGCGCAACAGGCGTGCTCCTGATAGACTCAACCTATGAACATCTGAAAGAATGGGATGAATGTTATAACTTTGTCAAATGCTTTTCATTTCTCATTTTCCCCTCCCTCCCTTTTTCTGCACGTGGTCATTTTAGTTACCTTACCTTACCTGATTGTGATTGTCATCCTTGTTAGCTGTGTTGGAGTTTTAAGATGATAAGAGCCTAATGTTCTGAAGGCAATTCCTTTTCCTGATTATATCACACGGACTGTGTGTGTGTAATATGATGTGCATGTGTGGCTGGTGTGTGGCCTGCACGTTGGTTCCCCCCCTAGGTGAGGATATCTAGTCCACCCAGCTCCTCTTGAGGTTGTGAGCTCGCCCTTCTCACAAGAAAAAGATCACAGAGCTATTGGCCATATAGAGTTACATGTATGCAACCCCCACCCTGGTTAGTCCAGCCACCCTGGTTAGTCCAGCCACCCTGGTTAGTCCAGCCACCCTGGTTAGTCCAGCCACCCTGGTTAGTCCAGCCACACTGATTAGTCCAGCCACCCTGGTTAGTCCAGCCACCCTGGTTAGTACAGCCACCCTGGTTAATCCAGCCACCCTGGTTAGTCCAGCCACCTGGTTAGACACTGGGTCAGTTGATAGACCATTTCCCTTGGTACGTGTACCACCTTTATTTTATCACTTCAAATCCTCCACCTCTTGACCACGCATGAATGTGCACACGCTTGTGGTGGCACCGCCTACATGGATGGCTACTACCCAAGGGAAGCCGAGATTAAATATTCTACTCAACCATATTGAGGAACATTCCAAGCCAATCTCATACAGTCATCAGCTTATACATGCATATACAGGATTGTACATGAACTCAGAGTCACAAGACTCAATGTATCACAGCATGTAGCTTAGAATTATGTAAATAGCCTTATAAGGAAGTAGCTGGGCTGGGCAGGCAGTATTTTTCTAAAAGGAGCCCGCTCAAAGCTAGGTAATCTTTACTGTATTGCGACTGAGAGAGTCTCACTGTGGAGAATAGTGGATAAGTTGTACATCTCACCACATCTGGTGTCAGCGGGCTACAAACCTCACTGAACTGACCAAACCCTACTGAAGAAGGAAGACAGACTGCCTATAGCACAGCAGCTCTACTTCCAGCTAAAGAAGCTGCTACACTATGCTGGCTGAGAAATCAGACTCCAGGCCAGCTGACCCCGACCCCCTAGGAATCTACCTTGCAGTCTGGGAGAACTGAACGTTACCAGATGGATCTCCGAACTAAGTCAAAGGTGCAAGATTCTGCCTACTCCTGCAGAACATAGAGGGAGGAAACACTGAACCACCTTCTGAACCTGAGCATGCACAATGGTCTGATGAAGAGCCCACACCATGTCTAAAGCATCAGCCACCAATGTGCTGAGTGGTCAGCTCTAGGGGAATAAACAACCCGATTACAATGATGCTCCAGATGCAGCAACAAGCAGCCGATGACAGGAGAGAAGAAGCTCACAAGGAGGGCCGACTCTGACAGATGGCCACACTCCTGGCTCATAGGGAAGCTCAGGCCAAAGAAGAAAAGCGACTGGCTGATGAACAGCAGTAGCATCCAAACAGAAGCTGAAGAGACAAAAAGCAAGCCGTTGAGGATCAAAACGCTTTATTGAGTGTACAAGCAGACATACTAGAGAACATGCAACAGGCCAGATGGGAGGCAGAGTATAGAAGAGAAGAACAGGAGGCTGCTAGATGAGCTAAGGACAGAGCAATGGGCCGCAAGAACCTACCTCACCTAGCAAATTTCTCATGATCAGATGACATCGATGTGTTTTTACCACACTTTGAGCAGCAGATGTCAGCCAACAATGTCTCTCCCTGCTACTAGGTTAACCATGTCCTCCAAACTCTAGATTCCAGAAGAAGCAGAGTGGTATTGCAGATAGGCCAATGACTACCCAAAGTCAAGGAGGTATTGCTGAAATTATTCGAACAAACTTTCAGGGTATGCTGGCAGAACCTCATAATCAGGCCAGAGGAATTATACAAGGGAGACAGCTACCAAAGGGCTATTCTTCCTGGATGGATGGAGCAGGTGCCATCTCCAGAGAAGAGCTCCGTGATTTAATTGCTACAGAACACTTACTCAACTTGCTTCTCCCACACATACAGACAATCAAAAGCCCAAGACACCCCTTGCAATGATGGACCTTGCTGATGTCCATACCCGGAATATGAAGCCACAGTAGGACTACAAGGGCAGAAGTGACACTGACAGCCATCATGGTAATAGGGGGGGGAAATAGGAGCTGGAACCGCCATCAACAGCAGCCACACAGTTTAGTGCAGAACTCCCAGTCCCAGTCTCAACCACACTCCTCCTGAACCACTGTTTAGTGCAGCCATCCTGGTTAGTACAGTCACCCTGATTAGTACAGGCCACCCTGATTAGTGCAGCCACCGTGGTTACTCCAGCCACCCCACCCTGGTTAGTGATCCATTGATTCCTGGTCCCTGGTTAGTGCTATAAAGTCAAGTTTTTTGGGGGCCTACTAGTAATGTCAGTCAATCATAGTTTACAGACATCAGATTACATGTATTATACAGAATTGTACATGACCTCACAAGACTCGATGCATCACAGCATGTAGTGCAATAAGCAGGTAGCAAGTGGTCAGGCTGGTCAAGCCTTGGCCTGACCAATATTTATGTCATTGTGGGCGTATCAATGATACAATTTTGCATAGTTTTGTACAGTGGCTCACTAAATATGTTGTTTGGATTTGCAATGCAGTGTTGTTGATGGCAACTGCCAAGGAGGTTATTCTTTGCCACTTTGTAGTGTAATTAAATAGGTCACAGTCAGTGTGTTTGACGGTGCAGCTGTTGTCAAACCACAGGATGTTTGACAGCAAGAATAATTAAGAGAGTGTACAAGATCACCTGATGATCATTATGATGATACAATACATGCTGTTCAGTGGTGCAGTGAGTTGCTGTTGAGATATGGCAAGCAGTTTTCATCCTCCCGAAATTTCTGATGCTCCACACATCAACCTGGTCAAAGCTTTAGGTTCCCAAAGTGCTTCTTTGGAGAGAAAAAACTGCTGCATCACGATCATTTCAAGTATCATGGGTTCAACGGTGGCCTTTTCTACATTATGATGCAGCTAAAGATTTAGCCTACTGTCATACTTGTGTAATGAGTTATTTCAGAGAGAAGATGAGAACTTCCAAAGCAGATCCAGCATTTGTAAGTTTTCATTGTTATTGTTGTGCACCTTATGACCAGGCCTATATAAACAGTTTGTTAAAGATATTTCAGGACTGCAAGGGTTATTCTAACTGGAAGGATGCTGTTCTGTCATTTAAGAAACATGAAACTAGTGGTTGCCATCTCGAATCAGTAGAAATGATACTTAGTTTGCCTACCTCTACTAAGCACATTGATGTACAACTTTCGCAACCATTTGCACGGAGATGGAGGATAAAGATGTTACTGAAGATTTTATCTTGCATCAGGGTATTAGCTAGGCAAGGGCTAGCATTTCGAGGTGATGGTGAATCTGAAATTTTGTTCAGTTTCTCAAGTGTGCCGGTGATGCATTAACCATGAACAGGTTGCAGAAGATCAATAAATATACATCACATGAAATTCAAAATGAAACTTTAAAGAACCTTGCTCTACAGGTTCTTCGAAATATTGTTGGTGATCTCCAAAAATCACCCTTTTTAACCATAATGATTGATGAAACTGGCAATGTCACTAATCGTGAAGTCACCATTGTTATTCCAAGAATGATGAAGATTTTGCAAGTGTAGGGGATCATTGGCTTTATGAGGTTGATTCTATTGGTGCTGTGTCTTACAAGAGTAATCTAGGACTGCTTGTTGCCAATCAGTAAACTTCATGGTCAATGAGATGATGGATGCAGCACAATGAGTGGGACAAAAACAGGAGTTGCTAAGAGGATATCAGAATAGGAAACGTGCTGCTATTGGCATTCCTTAAATCTTGCTGCTAGTGACACTATCAAAAATTTGAAAGTTATGGAATTTGATTTTTTTGTTCTTTTTACAAAGATGATTTCCATTCTGAGGTTCTTCGAGTGCAGTTGCTTATCTTTGGACTTGAATTTCAGTGAATTCAGAAGGAAAGAATCACAATACGACTACAATTTCTGATATCAAGTCATTCTTTTCTGACTTGACTGCTGGTAAGAAATTTTTGCTTTCTCAATTTTGTTGAGTTATCAAACTTATTTTGATCATGCCAGCCACCAATTCTACATCAGAAAGATCATTCAGTGCTGGGAATGACAACCCAGTGCCATTCCCAGACATAACGACTCCACCGCTAAGTAATGGAACCACAACCACAACCAATAATGGAACATAATGAGGAACCCATTACAGAACAAATGGATGTAGAAGGTTCTTCGGTCCACTGAGTGGGCAGCTGGATCACATGACCTGAAAGGGATATAAAAGGACTAATCAGCTGACAGTCAGGGAGATCTGAACTGGACTACATTTATTGTATGTAGGTGTAATTCTCTGTATCCTTGACAAAATGATTTATATTTAGTATATAATCAAACTACCAGTGAGGGTATGGTGTCAAAGGGGTAGAACCGAGACAAGGTCTGGAAGGAATCAGGCCGAAGTTTGGTATACCGATCTAGGTCTAAGTAGGGTGGTAGTGAGGCTAGCATCATGAGATACCTAGGCGTCGCGGGAGGAGTTATTACCCATTGTAGTTGAGGCAGGAAGGTCTTAGATAGATCAGAATGGGTAATTTCCCCGGTGGTGGCAGTGGTGGGATCTTCTAGAGAGAGGATATCCCGGACCAGCCAGTAGCTAGAGCAGAGGAGTTGTATAGCTCGGAAGGATAGAGTCTGGGCACGGCCCTTAGACTTGCAAACCCAACCTTCATTAGCCAGGAGAAGAGCTAGGAAGAGGTTTTGTGGATTAGGCTTAATTGAAAGAAGAATGAAGAAAAAATTGGTTGCTCAGGAATATTCTTTTCGCCTCCCAACCTCAAGTCTGAGGAGAGAGACCAAAGGTCTACGATGGAGCCCCGAGGCAGACACGGCAATACTCCAGAGACTGCTACCCTCATCGACCCCATGGATCGCTTCCTCAGCCAATGGATCCTCATCGATCAGAGGAGGGCTGAACAAGAGGAGCAGAAGAGAGAAGAAAGGGAGGAACGGCTGGAACGCCAGTAGGCCAGGAAGCACTCGACAAACGGAGATGAGAGGAAGCTAGGAGAGAGCAGGACGCAAGGCAGGAGAGGCAAGAAGAAGCCCAAGCTGAGCAACAGGAGAGGCTTCTCAGAATGATGGCCGAGATGCGTCCATTGCCTTCTGTGGCTGCCCCACTGGTGATGCAGGAAGGTCTTAGATAGATCGAAGTGGGTAATTTCCCCCGACAAGTGCCCTTCGCAGGGTAAATAGTTATTTACGAAACACCATGAGTCAGCTGAGGTTAACTAATCTCATGCTATTACATGTCCATTAAGGAGTTAACGGATAAATTGAACTGAAAGATGCTGAAAATGAATTCATAGGAGATTCAGAACATAAGCTCAAGATTTTTGGAAAACTAAAGTAACTTAAAACTCTGTATTAATTAAGTAGATGAATAGTCCCATTCTGTGTTTTCATCTAGTTTGTTGTGTGCCACTGGTGTGTAACTGGTAATTATATCTTCCATTCTTAATACGCATGAACACCACACCATACATGTCCTGACCAATCAAATTTTGCTTGCTCCAGGCCTATTAAGGAAGTAGCTAGGCTGTGCAGGAAGTCTTTTTATAAAAGGAGCCTGCCCAAAGAGAGGATTATTAATAATATTGTAACTAAGAGTGTCTCACTGAAGGGAGTGTGGCACCAGCGAATAAGTTGTACATCTCAATCGCACCATCCTGATTAGTACAGCCACCCTGGTTAGTGCATCCACCCCGGTTAGTCCTGCCACCCTGATTAATACAGCTACCCTGGTCCCTGGTTAGTGCAGCCATCCTGTTTAGTGCAGCCACTCTGGTTAGTACAGCCACCCTGGTTAGTGCATCTATCCTGGTGCCTGGTTAGTGCAGCCATCCTGGTTAGTGCATCTATCCTGGTGCCTGGTTAGTGCAGCCACCCTGGTTAGTGCATCTATCCTGGTGCCTGGTTAGTGCAGCCACCCTGGTTAGTGCATCTATCCTAGTGCCTGGTTAGTGCAGCCACCCTGGTTAGTGCATCTATCCTGGTGCCTGGTTAGTGCAGCCACCCTGGTTAGTGCATCTATCCTGGTGCCTGGTTAGTGCAGCCACCCTGGTTAGTGCATCTAGCCTGGTGCCTGGTTAGTGCAGCCACCCTGGTTAGTGCATCTATCCCGGTGCCTGGTTAGTGCAGCCACCCTGGTTAGTGCATCTATCCTGGTGCCTGGTTAGTGCAGCCACCCTAGTTAGTACATCTATCGTGGTCACTGGTTAGTCCAGCCACCCTGGTTAGTGCATCTATCCTGGTGCCTGGTTAGTGCAGCCACCCTGGTTGTACAGCCACCCTGATTAGTACAGGCCACCGTGGTTAGTCCAGCCACCCTAGTTATTCCACCCTGGTTAGTGATCCATTGATTCCTAGTCCCTGGTTAGTGCAGCCATCTTGTTTAGTGCAACCACCCTGGTTAGTACAGCCACCCTGGTTAGCGCATCTATCCTGGTCCCTGGTTAGTGCAGCCACCCTGGTTAGCGCATCTATCCTGGTGCCTGGTTAGTGCAGCCACCCTGGTTAGTACATCTATCGTGGTCGCTGGTTAGTCCAGCCACCCTGGTTAGTGCATCTATCCTGGTGCCTGGTTAGTGCAGCCACCCTGGTTAGTACAGGCCACCGTGGTTAGTCCAGCCACCCTAGTTATTCCACCCTGGTTAGTGATCCATTGATTCCTAGTCCCTGGTTAGTGCAGCCATCTTGTTTAGTGCAACCACCCTGGTTAGTACAGCCACCCTGGTTAGCACATCTATCCTGGTCCCTGGTTAGTGCAGCCACCCTGGTTAGCGCATCTCTGGTTAGTGCAGCCACCCTGTTTAGTGCAGCCACCCTGGTTAGTGCAGCCACCTGGTTAGCACATCTATCGTGGTCCCTGGCTAGTGCAGCCACCTTGGTTAGTGCAGCCACCCAGGTTAGTGCAGTTACTCTGATTAATGCCCACTCTGGTTAGTCCAGCCACCCTGATTAGTGCAGCAACCCCAGTTGTGGTTAGGCACTTGGTCAGTTAATGGAAGCACCATTTCCCTGGTGCATGTATCTTTATTCCGTTCCTTCAAAGCCTCCACCTCTTGACCACATACATGCATGAATGTGCACGTCCTAGTCACTGTTTAGTTGTTGTTGTTGCTGTTGTTGTTGTTGTTGTTATCATTAGTTATTATTATTATTATTGCTATTATTACTATTACTGCTGTTACTACTACTATTATTATTATTATTATTATTATTATTATTATTATTATTATTATTATTATTATTATTATTATTATTATTATTATTATCATCATCATCATCATCATCATCACCATCATCATTATTATTATCTTTATTGTTGTTGTTGTTGTTGTTGTTGTTATCATCATTGTCTTATTATTTATTATTTTTTAATTATCATGTATGGCTCACCTGCTGTTTCTGGAAGCTCTTCTGCTGAGAAAGGCTGCACAGGCACCTATGGTTACCTGGACCGCTGAGTCCCTTTAGAAAGAAGGCTCTCCTGGACAGAGTTCTTTGCTTGTAGACTAGGCACAGCATATCACCTCATAGTCACTGCCTCATGAGCAGTGTATTCCAAAAGAGAATTTAAATAGTCATTTCTTACAAGCTATTATATAAGAGCCCCAAAATATTGTCCAGGTTAACTTGTGATATCACCATTGAAGGGTTGAAAGGTCAGCTTTGATTAAATTTATTCTGTGCCCTCATGCCATGTGGGCAGGATCAGTAGTTGGTGCTGGTGATGTATGTACAGCAGCTGATGATGGAGCCACACAATGCTTGTTAACCAAGCAAACATAGATGCCTTCCTTGAATGTACAGCCTGCTCAATCTCATCTGCAAGTCTATATTCCTCTGTAAGATCTAGCATCATACCGTCCAGTTGATTGAGAATGTCAAGTTTCTTACGACAGTTCAGCTTCAATTGTGACAGTCTAAATGTGTCCACTCCATGAAGTCCAGTCTAAGCCAGCAATTGCCCAACTCTACTCAGCATTCGGGAATTTGAAGCAGCATAGATGCATTTTTTTCCCTCGTTGGCTCGTCAGCCATGACTCATGTGATAATTACTGTAAGTGGTTAGTTGGTTATCTTCGAGGATCAAATATATCAAAACATCACTTGATCAAACATAATTTATTATAAATAATGATGCACTAATAGAATTGTCTATATACAACATACCAAAACCTACCAAAACTGACACTTGAGTTTCCCACAAATATCTGGAGCATGTTGTCATGTACAATGGCGAACAGCAAGGAAACTTGATCCCACCATTTGCACATGCACATTTATATGATTATAATCAGTAGATTTCTTTCCTTTTTTTTTGTTGTTGTTTTTTGTTATGTTTCGACATTAAAAAAAAATTCAACTCGAAATGTTTTAGGCATTTTAAAAATCAAAAAAGAGCTCATTTCTCCCACCTCTATCTTTCATAATGATCTCTCATCAGTGTCCTTCCCTCCATTCTTGGTGTGGACAACCTTGGGGTCATTTTTATGATGTCCAAAGTTATTGTACATAATGCAGTAGTCCCATGCATACTGAACCTGTAACTTTGATATTTAAAAAATAAAAAATGGAACTTGTATAATTTGTCCATAAGCAGCTAGCTCTTGATTATATGCTTTAATTAATTCCTGATAAAGGCTAGAGCATCTAGTGGAAATGTCGGCTGTGTACAATTTCAAGTTGATTGAGGTTATTATAATTAGTTATCCATCCTAGATCTACAACTTGGGTGATCACAAATGTCTGAACTCAAGATAATACTTACTCTAGGTTTGCTCCAAAAAAGGAGTTTAAGGGCACCCAGCTTAGGCTAGCTACTCAACTGCTTGCATATATATATTTTATATATAATATATATATATTGTGGTTTTCCTTAAGGTCTGTGATAAAGCTCTAGCTATGACCTTCAACTCTAGCTGTATATAGATACTGCACCAGTCAGGTCTTGCTCCTAAGAAGGAAGTTCATATATGTAAATTTAGCAAAAGTTTCTAAGAGCCCACAGCTAAGGCTAGGTACAATGATATTGTGGTGTTCAATAGAGCGCTGAGTGTTGTGACAAAGATATAGCACATCTGTATCAATAGCAATTGCAATGGTCTAGGCTAACTAGTACTTTTCTAAGATGCCGTAACCCTCATTTCATACCGGCAGGTCCGCTGACTTGGGAGGAGCATGGGGGGGGGGGGGGGGGGGGGGGGAAGGGGAGCGCTATCATTATATAGCTATAAAATAACATGGAACTTCTACTATTTCAGCTCTCGTTCCTGCTCTCCCTGTCGGTGAGTCGCCAAATTTACAGAGATGCTCTGTTTGACAGCGCAGCCATATTTCGCTCACCAGTGTTTTACCGTACGTTAACATAGAACTACTTGTCTCTTAATGTAAGCTGTCATTACCGAAGAAGCACATATATATTACAGCACAGTGTGGAACTATTTAGTAACTAACCTGCAATTATTAACTCTGTTTTAAGGATCCGCCAAGCTAGGTCCTCACCACCCTAGTTCACCCTGTTAAACTAATATGGCTATTTTGTGTGTGTTTGGTTGTTTAATGTTTTGTATCCCTGGCTTATATCATGTGTTCAAGACTCTCCTTGCCAAGTCCCTGTATCTTGTAACTACAGTATTCTTGAGTTGAAGTGTATGCATTGATATTAATGAATGTGTTCTTCTCTCTCTTTCTCTCGCATAGCTTTAGGAGGTTGCATCTGCACAGTGATTACTTATGGCCTAACAGATGCAGTCCTCAGGAATGAGTCCGGACACGAACTGGGTGCAGTGTTCCAGACAAATCTCGATGATACTGATCCAATAAAAGTGATACAGAAGGAAGCACCATGCGAGAGTTCACCTACTGACCTCTGTAAGATCCTCATCATCTCAGCTAAACAAGAAAACTTGTATCACGGAGAATTCATGGTCCTTCTTGGTGATTCCGAGACCATAGTGAAATATGGTAAGCAGGTAGGATGCAGATATTAAAAATGCAATTGTTATGGCTGCAAATCTTAAAAACATGCAGGTGTGAAATGACATATATATACAGAGGCAGATAAACTTACCAATGGCCTATATATGACCTAGTTTGAGTTAACATATTTGGATAAATGATGCGACACCTCATTAAACTGGAGTAAAATGGTCATAACCCGGAAGAAACCCCCAAAAATGGTCTTGTTTTGATAATACATTCCTTGCCTCGCCATAAAAGACTACTGCTTATAGCGGCTTAGACCTCTCTACACCCAGGGGTCTCATGACAGGCCACCTCATCGACAAAATATATGTGTGATTCCCAAGTGTGTGTGATTAACAGTTTTGCATCATGTGCAGGTCCATCTAATCTCTCCTACCAAGGTGAAAGTGACAACGCAAACGTAACAATCACTGATACGGATTCTGAAATCACATTGGAACTAAGAACCACAAAAATAGGGAACTTTTTCTACGTATGTGAACGCACTGACGATGCTTGGACCCTAAGCTTAAAGTTCTCCATTCCAAGTTTATCAGTTTTTGCAGGATGCAGTTTGGGGACAGTGGGAGGACTATTCTCTGTACCTTTTAATGTTCAAGTGGCCTATAGTGGCTTGTTCCCATTCAGAAGCCTGGATGTCCTGATCACTTCGAGTAGTACATGTGCTCCTCCATCAGATGATACAATATCTATCATTCTCCACATAAGTGGTAGGTCTTGGGATTGTAAGTAACAATGTGTATATCAATCATGCTGTATGCATTGGCTTGACTCTCATGCATTTCTTAGCAGTAATGTGTATATGCAGTATGCATTGGCTTCACTCTCATGCATTTATTAGTAACAATGTGTATATTAATCATGCAGTATGCATTGGCTTCTCACTCTCATGGCATTTATTTTATTATTATACCCAGGAGAACTGGAACAGCCGGAGAGCCCCTCTATTCTCGGTAAGACATAAAGTGTACATATAGTTAGAAACAAGAGTGGTTTTTATGACATTACCTTAATCATTTTGTGGCTTAACAAAAGTGACTTCTGTATTATGGCATGTGCATGATGCAATCTTGACCTGCTGTATTGGTCCATAGGCGTAGCATCACCCTATTAATGAGAGCTGCCTCTTATTAAGCATGTGTACCTATTGTGTAACTCCAATTAAGTAAGCATGCCTCTTACTATGAAAACATGTAAATATCTTTAATTTAGCAAAATGTCTCTAGTAAGTAGAACTGCCTCTCTTTTTTGTGCTTTAAAAAGTATGCCTCTTATTAGATAAACATCGTCTATTGATTAAGCAAATGTATCATGTATTCTTCATATTAAACAAGATTTCCTCTTAAAGTATGCCACTTATTTAACAAAGAATTCATCCTAAGTAGATAGCTATGTCTCATTTGGCAAGAATTCCTAATAAATAAGTACTCCCCTAATTATGTCATTACCTCTTATTAAGTTTTCCTGACTAGTTATTGAACACCATTTTTATAGATTCCCCTACCAGCACCATTGTCCCCTCAAGCACCATCAGCACCATCACCCCGGCCACTCCCTTCCCCTCACCCACTGGAGGGCCAAGTGAGACCACTGCCAATGGTAAAGTTTAGATCAGTGTGTAGCCATAATGAGGTGTATAATTATTAGCATGGTTGATCATAGAAGCTGTTAGTATCTAAGCAGAGAGGAAACATGATTTCAATTGAGAAATAATTGAGGGCCCAATAATCTTAAATTAGTATGTAGGTTAGTGGAGTGGCTGTGGAGGCAGGCTAGTGAAGGGGCTCTGGTTAGCATTAGTAAGGTTGGGCATGAAAGCTGATAACTATGCTGGACACAGCTTCCATAGGAGCAGCTACAACAGCAGCAGTTTGTGATGCCAGACTCTTTAATAAAGATGCTGAGCCAGTGGGAAAGTGCAGCATACACATTGCATTTTAAAACACAAAAGTCTATGCTCTGCTCAGTGTCCAAGTCATTAGCACAAGCCAAGTAACTGGGTCACAACACAGGAAGGGTGGCATAGGTGTGTGCTGAGTTGATACTATGGGGACTGTTATATGAACATAATTATAATGATGAGGTACTTGGGTGTAGGTGCAGGGGGACTGGTATGTCCCCCAACACCCCCTGGGCAGGTGGGATGGCTTACCTCAAAATACACCTCTGCACTCTTTAGAGGTAATTAGTAGAGGGGTGGAGGTGCGAGAATAGCAGAGGCCCAGTACACCTGCCATTAGCTGGAGAGATGACTTGGAACTCACCAGGTGGTCACTCTAGCAAAGACAGCTCATTAATGTATGGTTGGGCGGAAAGCACAACCAAAGTTAATGAGAGGCAGAGCTTGAAGCTATAGCAGACACGAGTATGTGTTGGCCAGGGCATAGACTGTGCAGAGCATGCAAGGTACTCTAGTGGGAACTAACCAAGAGTCCGAGCAGCCTATTCAACAGACTTAACAGTCTCACCCCCCACAAAATAAACACTTTAATCTAACTTTTTTACCATTTTATATCTGCTTCACTGTCGACAGCACTATTTATGCACCTAATTTAAAGTGTGTTACTTTCCGATAACTAAGTAGAAAAATCTTGTAATGCAAGACTGTTTATGGTTTTGACAACCCAAGAAATGTCAAGGCTACTATGTCTAACAGAATCATTTTTTTAGTGACATGCGGTACTCTTGACTCGTGAAGATAACTCCAGCAAAGGAGAGGATTGTGGAATTCTTACTTGGTAGAGCCTTCTTCCGAATGTGTTGCCTTGACTAAGATGGCCACAATAGTAGAAAGTGGGTGGATAAGCTTAAGGACATAAACTATAGGTGCTTAAAAAACTTGTGGTTACAACTTTATATATAGCTCCATATATTCTGCACATTTCATGGAATGGACTTGATATATAGCTCAAAGAGATAGGTCTCACTCTGTGCTGATACTAAAATATTTTTCATAGATATAACTACCCAAGTTACTGGTGGGGGTTCCTCAAAACTTGAGTGCCTGAGTTTGCGCAACAGGTCGGATTCCAGTTTGTCAAGTGCTAGACAGCTGAAATTAGCACCAGTTGCTGGAGGAAGCCCCTACTGCATAATCGAATGATTTTATTAGGCACTAAAACTTGAGTACGCAGTCAAGCACCTCAGTTGAAACTAAAATTAAGTTTTCTAATAGCGCACTGTCTCTTTTCAGCCATGCAGTGTCCAACTTCAGCCAACGTGCAGGCCGATGTCATGGAACTCTTAGCTGGTTACAATAGAGCTCAACTTAATCAGTTGAAATTGCCACAGAGCCAGAAGTGTTTGCAGGAATTAACTTTTGTGGTTTGCAAATTTTCTGGGATACACCAAACAATTATTCTGCTAAAATGTTAAGCATGTGCACATAACTTGTAATGCGTGAGCATAGCTTGTGTGCAGAAGATGCTGTTGTATAAATGTCAATAATGTCATTCCTACGCTACTTTTCTCGGACATATACTTTTTCTTCATCGGAGTCTGCACCTTCACTGATGCCAAAGCTCTCCACAAAGCCGACAAGAGAGTGTGATTCTCAATGGACAAACCGGATGCTAGTTCTGCACCGAAAAGTCCTAAGATGATCTACTCTAGCTACTCTGCTGAGGGTCTTGCTGCTGAGCATGGGCCAACCGAAGAATCATGGCACTACATATTCCCAGAGTTAACTGTCCATCTACTGAAGATGTAGTACCTGGCAAAGTTAAATGATTATCACCAGAACAGGATGAGGTAATAAATAGTCCTACAAAATCAGTGTTGGCCTCTTTTGCTTGTGGTTACTCTAGATGCTGAGGCGAGAGCTGTGTTTATTACAGTACAAGTTGCTGCTGGTATGGTCAACACTTCTATAGTACTGGCTGCTGCAGAAGGAATTGCTGGAAACAGCATGGCAACTGAATAAGTGCTCACCAAGGCATGGGATACATAATTCTTGTGAAGCACGAGTCTTTTAACTCGGCTAAACTACCTGGACCTGAGTTTTCAAAAGTGAAAGGAGCAGTATCTTCTTGACATAGCTACATGCTAAAGTGTTAATAAATGGCATCTTCTTTCCCTAGCTATCAATTGAGATCAGATAGCCATTCATTTTGTTCCAGTGAGTGGATGGACAATGAACAGACAAGGGAAGAAGTTAATCGCCATTTCTGGCTTTGATGACAAAAATGTGATCACAGTGCTTCTAGCAGTGGCACTTAGCTACTGGAATATATTTACCACCTCATATTCAGGGAAAAACAGAAAGGTGGTGCCAGTTTCCACCTAAATGGGATGTTTGGCATTCAGAAAATCACTCATTTAATGAAGCTACATCGATGGAAAGGTTCTGCTGCCATTTGTAGAAAAAAGTTAAGCCACGGTACCTTGAAGAGAATCGTCCATTGCCAAAAAAAAATATTGTGCCTGCTAATTGCATTGACAAGTTGCAATGCCTTGATCTTTCAGTTAACAAACCCTTTAAAAGATAATTTCAAGGAATAATTCCAAGCAAGTTATGCAAAGGAGGATCAGAAGCAACTAGTCGCATTCATATTTCAATAGTCAAGCTTAACAGTGTTGACTGGCTAATAGGAGGGCTGGAGTCTCTCTCTCAGAAGCCTGAAATTGAGTTCAGAAAGGCTGGTATATAAAAGTGAAGGAGAGCAGAACACTTTTAAGCTAAGCCAGGTGGTATATTTTGTATGATTATTGTCATAATACTGTTGTGTATAGTTATCATAAAATGAATTTCAGCAAACCGTAAATATTAAATTCTCAAACTCCATTTTTACCACAATTTGCAAACTATAATTACGACAAACATTTCCAGCTGTATGGTATAGCTTCTTATTTAAAAATGGTGTTTGTATGTGTTTTGTTGTTGTTTTTCATTTTTTATTAACGATCAATACTTGGAGGGAAATATCCTCCAAGAAAACATACTTTATTAACTTGCTTCTCTATCTAGCCCATCATTAGTCAGAGGGATAAATTCTATGTCACGCTTAGCTCAGGCTCTCTGCTGTATGTATTGATATATATGAGAGAATTCATCCCACCAATTTGTAGGATTTAAAGTTATGTATGGATCCTTAGTTTAACATCACAGGACTAGATTTTGCTACCACAGAGAATGATAGTGTATCCCAAAGAATATGTGTTAAGCTATTAAGTAGTAGCTCTATTTTGTGTGTTATTTTTATTTATGGCAGGTCAAAATAGTTGACTTAGCAAATGGTATTTAGGAGGTTCTTATTTTATAATGAGTGCCCAATGGTAATTTTACCTCATCAGTAATTTATTACTTAAACTTAATTAGCTTATGTCCCATTAATTTTTATCACTTCTATTTATCACAGAGCAATCCATAGGTCTCAGCACTATTATTGCCATCGCTGTCCCAACAGCTATAATAACAGTTGTGGCTCCATTGCTTGGAATTGGATTATGTCTCTGTTGTATCAGGATCTACAAACAGAAAGCTCGCAGGTAAAGTAATTATTAAAATGCTAGAATAGAGACTCAACCGATTATAGGCGATAGGCACACTATAGTGTATTCTGTCTCTGTTGTATCAGGTTTTATAAACAGAAAGCTTGCAGGTATAAAATAAAACGTAATTATTGAATCACTAACATTTAACAAGATAGAACCACGAATGGCACTTGACATACTTGTATGTCAGATGTCTAGGCCCCAATTAGTAGCCATAAACAGCATGTTGTAAGTAGTAGGCAGATAATGACACTCTGAGTTTATCAATCTGCCACAGGAATGTGTATCAGTGTGAATCTAATCATGGGCTGTGTACTAATATTTTGTTCATGAAAATTGTAAAGATTGAAAATGTGGCATAGAGTGTAAAACAATGTATGTATTATAATATAGCTGCAGCAAACATGACTAAGAGAATTTGCTATAATCTACAACAAGTTATGGAAGAGGTCTTGTCAGATAGTCGTGAAAAAACATTCCCATATGATGAGTTGGATGACTTAGTATCCTGGAAGATAAGTGACGATAAAGATCTTCTTTGTCCAATCACTAGTGAATAGGAGGAGTTATTAGCTATTTGTGAATCAACACACACACAATATCATAATATATTCCTACATCTCAATCAACTATCTCAGAGGCATTACCACCTGCACACATCCACAATGTGAGAGAGACCCACACACAAATCATACCAACATGCACACACACACAAAAGCACACATGCACACATCCAAAATCACACACCAAATGCACACAGGTACACAAGACACACACAAGTAATATTACATGTAGTATATAGATGAGTGAGCATGATGTGGCAGGGAAAGTTCGTGACACTGGCTTGACCAGAAGATCATAATGGCTATGGGAACAAATATTGACCTTTCAGAAGTAGCCAGAAGTATTCAAAGAAGATAAAGGGATGGAATCTGCTGGTCAATTATAACACACATGAGGC
Source organism: Cladorhizidae sp. MBARI D1340-BT2 (assembly GCA_028752905.1). Taxonomy (NCBI): domain Eukaryota; kingdom Metazoa; phylum Porifera; class Demospongiae; order Poecilosclerida; family Cladorhizidae; species Cladorhizidae sp. MBARI D1340-BT2. The sequence continues at coordinate 37,556,678 of JAQNBH010000017.1, forward strand.
GGCTTCTACAGGTATGAGTTGAAATCAACTTTTCTTCCACTTTGAAATAACAAACCCTTTATTCTTAAACATGATTCCAACAAAAAACTGAAAGAATTCTGCATCATTCTAGCCAATGAACTGGTTGCAGATTATTGTAGTTGAAAGAAACCTGGCAACCTGGGAGAAATTACCACACCTCATGGGTGGATACAGGATGCCCCCCCCCCCCCCCCCCCCCCCCCCTAAAATGTGTTATAAATCCCATTATTATGTCTGTCACTATAACTTACCACAAGTATTAGTGGTTGATCATACTGATAGTGCTTGATAATGGTAATCAATTAACAAACTCACTCACACTATGCATTGATGAGTTGACGGCTGCAGCGTGTGACATTGACAGCTGGCCTGCCATTCAGTTTCTGACTCTTGACTTTCTGAGTGCAAGATGAAAAGAGAGACTTACTTACCACTCCTTTACATCACTTCCTAATTCTGCTAACAATGACCAATTGATGAAGTGGACTCAATGCATACTACATAGACAGGGAGTAAAATGTCCAATGCAGTGAGGTTCTGCCCAGAATGTAACACTAGGTTATGTCACACAGGAGAGAAAAAAGATTGCTTCCTGCTCTGGCACAAGTGCCATGTGGAAAAAGAACTATAACACTTCTGTATTATTACCTAACATTGCTCTTGTAGAAACTTGTTTTAGTATTAGAGCTAGTTTTTTTTGGTGTGTTTTTATGTATATATCTTGTTTCTTGTTATAGGCATCAACGTGAAGTAGCAAATAGACCAACAAGTATTTTGTAGTTATCCAAGCTTTCAACTTGAAATAGAAGGTTCAATTCAATCTACCCATCCACTCCAGCAATAGGAAAAGAGCATGGGAGTAAGAAGTCAGCTAAATAGACATTATTTATATAGCTATTATGAGTTACCTCGAAAAAAATCCCCTGACAAATCTATTATCTCGACGTACATTAAAATAACATATTGATACTCACTTTAGTTTTGTTAGCTAGATCATGATTGGTGTTATTTGCCACGGAACTTTAGCTTGCCACAGACAAAGCTTGTAGGTTCATCTGTCCGAGTTTGTACAAGTGAAGGAGTGTCGAAGAAGACAAACATAGGTGAACGCCCGAATGTCTATGAACTACAAGATCGCGGGGGGGAAGACTTGATCCTGTCTTAATCAGTAGTCAAGACATCACTTTTCCTCCTACTCAAAATACTCAAACAAACTTGTTTTCCCTCCGGTTCTAGTTTCAGGCATTACAACTGGAAAAGCCCAGTATACCTGGATCACATGAAAACAATTCTGGCTCATGTGACACAACATCAAAATTTAATCTCATGTGTAATCGGTTAAGTATAAAATTTATCAATACAAGGGAACTAAAATATGAATGATTATGTATGATGAATCAGTACATGAAAGTTTGTATGATTTTTGGATTGTGACTGTTTCAAGATGTCTCTCTGTACTGGAGTCCTTGTCCATATACCATCCAAAGCAATTGCTCTAGGCAATGCTGAACTAAGAACATTGCCAAGAAATGCCAGATATTAGATACACTGCCGACTATTCTCTAAGAACGTGAGCAAAACTTGAGCTATCTTCCTGGAAGTGTCAATTGTCCTCTTGAATAGGATCTATGGCACCGCTTGCACAGTATTCTCCCAAGCCACACTCACACAAGGATTGGAAGGACTTTAACAACAGCCGGCTAACCACCACAAATCCAAGGCTTCTCATTCATGTATAGCTTCACAAGTGTGGTAATAAATTCCTTGCACCCTGGTCCAAGCTGAAGTCTTGAGATATTTATATTATTTTTTGTACAATTGTACAGGAGCATGGTTGTGTAATATTTTACACAAGAGTTAAAATTAAGCTATTTATTTATTTATAAATTCACAAGTTTTTGGTTCTATAAAATTTGGTTTATAAAGCAGAAATCTAAATTAAGGGGGGGACTATACCTGAAACTGGGAGAAAAACGTCTGTTGATTTGGACTGCCCATAACTTTTTTTTATAATTACTCTGTCCAAATAATATTATGGTCATATTGTTCCTTGATCTATGTGCTTTACAATGATATAAAAGATTAGTCTATAGGCATATTTTCTCAGAAGATACATGCAGAAATATCAAGGCATTCCAAAAAACTAAACACTTCTGCCCCAACACTCCCCCCTCACCCATACTTACAAACCAAAAGCTGTAAATTGGTCTGTGGTTTGCCTAAGCTAATAGCTATTATATGGCGGAGACAAAAATTCAATAACTAAACTGGGGGGAGTGGCGCATCCTGCCCTATTAGTGAATACGCGATCTTAACGATAAATCTGCAAAGGTCACCTCTTCTAATCACCATAACTTGACAACCCATCAAGTTTTAAAAAAATTGTCTCGCTCATATAATAATTAGGCAAACCACAGACCAATTTACAGCTTTTGGTTTGTAAGTATGGTTGAGAGGGAAGTGTGGGGGCAGAAGTGGTCAGTTTTTTTGAATGCCTTGATATTTCTGCATGTATCTTCTGAGAAAATATGCCTATAGACTAATCTTTTATATCATTGGAAAGCACATAGATCAAGGAACAATATGACCATAATATTATTTGGACAGAGTAATTATAAAAAAAGTTATGGGCAGTCCAAATCAACAGATGTTTTTCTCCCAGTTTCAGGTATAGTCCCCCCTTCACTAATACTATATATTGGTTTTAGTCCTTATTTGTTAGTGACAGTTGTCTATGTCTTCTGCTCCAAGGCCAGTATTTATTTTGAAGGCAAGCAAATTTTTAGATGTGATGTCCACATGCAACACTTTCCAAGTTTGTCTGCAAAATTTCAACTGCCTTTGTAGCTATCCCCACTACAAATCTTCTAATTTAAAACTGTGGACATTGTTAAGTGGTTGCTAGGTGTTAATCTTGCCGATTGATACTACAAGCATTCTTCCTAATAAAGCTACCACATGCTATCACACATTCTCCATCAAGTAACCTCTGTCAGACTTTGTATTCTATGTTCATCATTACAGGGTTCACCTCTCTAGACTTTGATCACCAGCTCCAACAATAAGCTGCAATGCACTCTCACCAGCATGCTCCGTGGTGGCCCATCTTATAAGAAACTACAAATACTGCATATACACTAAGTGTTTATAGTGTGTGTACAGTAACTTCTCTTAACAACTGTCGTTTGTGTTTACTGTTATTTAGTTGTTAGTGTAGGCACTAGTTGTGTGGCTTGTGTGATTACTTATATGGTATTGTGTGGCAGTGCCCAGGGGTCAGTCTGGTCAAGAGCCAGCGGCTGGAGGTAACGCTTAGATTGTAAAAAGGAGACTTCTTGACTTAGTATCAAAAGTGGATTGTGTAACAGGGTTACCTCAAAGAGGCTGAATTGTGTAACGGGTTACTTCAAGTGGCGACGAGGATTTACAATGGCATTCAACCGGCGAACAGATGGAGAGCATATTATGAAAGGCTGGACATATACTTAACTGCTAACAATGTGCATGATCAGTAAAGCAACGAGCTATTCTCCTAAGCTGCTGCGGAGCGAGTACTTACCAACTCATCTGCAACTTAATAGCCCCTGAGCGACCAATGGTCAAAGTCGTTCACAGAATTGACACAGCTAATGAAGGAGCACCTCACCTCACCTCTGCAAGTCATTATGCAGAGGTTCAGATTCAACTTGCACTCACAGAAACTGAATGAATCAGTCGCAGAATTTGTGGCTGAACTACGAGGGCATTCTGAACATTGCAACTTCCAAGCAGTGTTTGAGGACATGTTGCAGACAGCATGGCAACACAGCCTAAAACACAGTGGCCACAGAATGGGACTCACAACTGTGATCATTGTGGAGGGCCATATGCTCCAGGGGATTGCCGTTTCAGGACTGCTGTCTGCCACTCCTGTAAAAGAAAGGACATTTGGCCAGATAGAAACAGCATCCGCGAGAGTTTTGGTCAAGTCAGCAGGACGACCAACCATGAGTTCAAACGCATCAAGTCACTGAACAGGAGGATATGGGATAAGGTGAAACTGCCTACATGCTCTTTGTACTAGGTGGGGGGAGAGTAGGAAGGTACACTGCATTATGGGGTCAGTACTAGTGAACAATGCTATACTCTATATGGAAGCAGATACAGGTGGCGGAAGATGAGATTGCCTACACAGAAAAGGAAGGTAGAACCCATCATGGTACCAGTATAAGTGAACGACGCTATACTCTATATGGAAATAGATACACGTGCTGTCCATAATTAACGCTACCACATATCACCAACTATGGCCAAAGCATTTAGCACCTTCCTTGCAGCCAACCAACAAATGGCTTTGCACTTACACGGGATAGGCTTTTGGAGATCCTTGAAACTATTGCAGATACAGTGAACTATCAAACCCAGCAAGCAGAGTTGGAATTGATGGTGGTGGCTAGAAGGTGCCCAAGTTTACACGGTAGAGATTGTCTGTTGGAAATCAAATTGGATTGGGGACGCATCCATCAAGTGCCAGTAGGACATGCACAAACCTTACAATTCCTTTAGGACAGGCATGCAGGCATGTTCAAGGATGAACCTGGATTAGTGTTTGAGAACCCAGCCAAGATTCACATCGGCCCAACAGTACGACCCCATTTTTGTAAACCACTTTCAGTCCCTTTTGCACTTAGAGGTAAAGTTGAACAGGAATTGAGTCGGTTGGAGCAGCTGGGAGTCATCGAGAGAGTGCAGTTTGCAAAGTGGGCTGCTTCGATAGTGCCTGTGATTAAAAAGGATGGCTTCATCCGAATATGTGGGGACTATAAAGTTACAGTCAACAAGGCATCAAAGGTAGAGACATATACCCTCTACCTAAGATCCATGAGCTCCTGGCATCTTTGGGGATGGAAAGACATTTACAAGTTTGAACTCGCACACCTGATGAGTCGAAGAAATTTGTGGTTATCAACACACACAAGGGGCTATGGCAGTACACTCGCTTGCCATTTGGAGTGTCTTCAGCTCCTGCAATTTTCAAACGGACCATTGAAGGTGTTTTACAAGGTATGTCACATGTATGTGTTTACATAGATGACATCTTAATCGCAGGGGTGACCAACAGGAACACTGGAAAACCCTCGGAGAAGTCCTGACGAGACTGGAGGAAGCAGAATTCAAATTGAAGCAGGAGAAGTGTGCATTTATGCAACCAGCTGTTGAGTACTTGGGGCAACACATATCGGCCGAGGGAATTCAACCAACAAAAGAAAAGTTTCGGGCAATAGTTGATGCGCCTCCACATCAGCAGCTCCGTTCTTTTCTGGGATTGATCAATTACTATGGTAAATTTCTACCGCAACTAGCCAACAGGTTGGCAACCCTGCACAAGTGGCTACAAAAGCCATTGGAGGTGGGGTCCTGAGGAACAGAACGCATTTAATGAGGCTAAACAGAAATTGACCACACCTGGTTCATTTTGACCCAGATCAGGAGCTGGTTGTAGCTTGTGATGCCTCGCCATATGGTATGGGGGTAGTAGTTTCCCACCGGATGGATGATGGCACTGACAAGCCCACCGCTTATACATCACGTTCATTAGCACCTGCAGAGAGAAATTATGCACAATTGGACAAGGAACCCCTGCAATTGTATTTGTGGTTAAAAAGCATACTTTTCTACGTGGCCACAGATTCACTACCTACTCAGATCATAAACCCTTGCAGCATTTCTTCAGACACAAGACAGTTCCTGCCATGGCTTCAGCTTGAATCCAGAGTTGGGAACTAATGCTGGGGCAATATAGCTACCACATCATTTATAAACCTGGGAACCAATGCAGATGGGCTAAGTAGACTTCCACTACCAGAATTTCCATCGTCAGTTCCTCAGTCAGGTGAGACGATATTGCTACTGGAACAACTACAATACACTCCAGTTACAGCTTCTCAAATCAAGTTGTGGACAGAACGAGATCCCTCATTGTCAAGAGTGAAGAACGTGGTGATACACGGTTGGAAACTTGTAGCCTAGGAACAACTTCAACCATATAACCAACGTATTGAAGAACTCAGTGTCTTGGATGATTGTGTCATTTGGGTAGGTCGAATAGTGGTACCAAAACCAGGTCGGAAATTAGCATTTGGAGGACTCCACCAAGGTCACCCTGGAGTTTCAAGGATGAAGAGTCTTGCTTGGACAACTATGTGGTGGTCAGGAATCAATGCAGATCTTGAACAACAACTCTGAATGTCAGAAGAACAGGAAATCACCTGCAATAGCACCACTGCATCCATGGGAGTGGCCATCACGAGCATGGGCCCGAATACATATAGATCATGCTGGACCATTCCAAGGGACTTCCTGGTGGTAGTGGATGCCGTGGCTGCATGTTACCATTATGCCATCCACCACATCTGTGGTGACCATCAAAGTGCTCCGAACCTTGTTTTTGCAACCCACGGGATGCCTGAACTGATTGTATCAGATAATGCAACATCACAGAGTTGCCAACCAAACTCCAGCGGGTGTGCGAAACAACCTTTGACCTTGTTTCGATTGGCGGCACTCACGTGAAACTTCTCATCACGTTATATGATAATTGCAATCTCAGCAAAATGGTAGCAAAGAGAGAATGCCATTTTGACAATAAATGGATCAAAGAATTTCAGGGGATAGGCAAGAGTTTCAAAGGTATAAATAAAATATATATAATGAAATTGATTGACAAAGTAAGTAAGCATGGAATACAGCAAATACAGGGTAAATAATAACAATACAGGGTAAATAATAACATCATGGGTACAGTGTGCTGCTTGTGTTCAATGCAATAGTAATGTCAGTAGTCTTGCCTTCATTTTAGTTCACTTGTATGCCCGATGTACTCTGTGTGCAATCGACTTTGGTGTTACCCATGGTGGCCGTAATGATGTCACATATCACCTCAAGAGCAAGAAACATAAGGATATGTCAAAGGCTGTGCTATCAACTATTCCAATCACCTCTCTCTTCCAACATCAGAGAAGTGATCAAGTAATCGAAGCAGAGGTCAGGTGGGCTACATTTGTTGCTAAGCACAACATATCCTTTCTGTCTAGTGACCATGCCACCAAGCTTTTCAGCAAGATATTTCCAGACTCTGAAATTGCAAAGAAATTATCCTGTTCCCACACCAAAACCACCGCCATAGTGAAGAAAGCTCTTGCTCCTTACTTCACACAGAGAGTTATGGAGTCAATGTCAAGTGGTCCATTCTCTTTGATGATTGATGAATCCCATGACAAGAGGGATAAGTCTTGCATAATTCTTTTGAGGCTTCTTGATCCACAGGTAGGTGAAGTACGGACGAGATTCTTGGATATGCCTGTTGTGAACATTGATATAGCTACCAACTTGTTTCACGCCTTGAAGGAGTCACTGACTAAGAATGGGCTCAGCTTTGACAATGCCGTGTCTTTCATGTCTGATACAGTAGAACCTCAGTATAACGGAACTCACTTATCCGGATGTCTCAGTATAGCGAACGCAACCGCGGACCGGTAATTACTCGCATGAGTCACGCGCGTGCAGTAATCGCTCGCATACACATGACTCCATTTGTCCCGTAGCCTAGGATTGTAGCAGCTAACTTCTTTGAGATGTCTGCCAAGCGGAAAAACTTGACGTTGAAGCAGAAGGAAAAGGTGGTGGAAATGCGTGGAAAGGGATATTCTTTTGCTAGAGTAGCTACCGAATTTGGTATTGGTAAGTCTACAGTTTTTGATATAGTGAAGCAGAAGGACAAGCTTCAAACTTACATCGCGGAGCGAGAGACTGACGATGGTTCTGCAAGGAAGAAGATGAGAGTAGCTGATGACGACCATCTAGATAGATCTGTGTATCTATGGTTCACACAAGAAAGAGCTAAAGGCTCTCCAATAAGTGGACGGCAAGGATGCTGCATTCAGTAATCCACCCTGATGATAGTGAAGAGTCTTTTAAGGCTAGCCATGGCTGCTCCACAGATTCAAGCAAAGGCATGGCATAAGGGAGTTACGACTTCAAGGCGAGTCTCTTTGTCAGCTGATAGCATTGCTGTTGGCCCCTGTAGAGAGAAATTGCTTGAGCTAATTGAAGAGCAGCAGCTAACCCTAAATTAGGTGTTTAACTGTGATGAAACAGGGTTGTACTGGCATCTTTTGCCCCGGAAAACTCTTGCCGGAAGCCATGAAAAAAACAGCTAAGAGTTTTAAAAAACCTAAAGATAGAGTTAGTGTTTTAGCTACAGCTAATGCATCAGGAAATTTTAGGCTACCCCTTCTTTTAATTGGTACAGCAAAGAATCCAAGAGCTTTAAAGAATATAAATAAAAGTGCTTTGCCTGTTATCTATGCTAGCCAAAAGAAGGCATGGATGGATTCTATGATTTTTAAATCCTGGTTTTTTGATCATTTTGTTCCCAGTGTTTCTAGGTATCTAAGGGATCAAGGCTTGGCTAGAAAAGCAGTTTTAGTTTTAGACAACGCTTCTAGCCATCCTAAGTCCAGCATTTTGCAGACCCCTGATGGTGCCATTACATGTTTTTTTCTTCCGCCCAACACTACAAGCCTTATTCAGCCTATGGATCAAGGTGTGTTAGAAAACCTCAAGAGACGATACAAGCGTGCTCTCCTACAAAAGTTGCTGCTATCTCTTGAAGAGGGTACACCACAGCAATTTGTCAAAGATTTAAATATAAAGAAATGCATTTACATGTGTGCAGAGGCTTGGGATGACATTAGGGCTGAGTCACTTTCACGTGCTTGGAATAAGCTTCTTGGTGCTAGCAGCAGTAATTGCAGTACATCTACCAACCCAGCTGGCACTGACAATTCAGGGGCTTCAGCAGGCACTGATAATCCTGGAGCTTCAGCAGGCACTGACAATTCAAGGGCTCCCGATGACGCTGACGATGCATGTGCTATTTTTGAAATAGGCACTGAATTATCAGTGTCATCTAGTGAAGTTCAGGAATGGCTAGATAGTGACAAGAATTTGGGTGAAGAACGTACAGATGAAGAAATTGTTCATCTTGCTTCAGAATCCAACCAGAATGAGTCTTCCGATGATGAATCTGAAGAACAAGGACCCAGTCACAAAGAAGCCGCAGATGCCTTTGATGTGTGCATCCGTTACCTTGAGCAACAGCCAAACACTAGCAGTGTCCAGTTAATGTTACTGAACAAGCTACGATCCTCTGCTGTGTTAGCATGTTTAAACGCCAAGAAGCAAACTTGCATAACCGATTATTTCAACCCCCACCATTAAACATGTACTCTCAATAATGATTGCATGTGTAAATTGTAGCAGTTGTTATTTACATTGGACATAGCAATGACCAAATGGTCTGTAAGGGTAATATATACCATACTTGACAGGAAACCATCAAGCCACTGAACAGCATCTGGTGCCTATAGGCGGGAAAACAGTGTATTCAACACAATACGAAATTATGTCATCATTACTTTCAGTATAACGAACATTTCACTATAATGAACACCTTCTGGTCCCGAAGTGTTCGTTATACTGAGGTTCTACTGTACCACCAATGTTATGAAAGGAGTGAGGTCAGGTGTGCAGAAGCTGATTAAGGATGAGATCCCAACTTTGTATGATGTTGGTTGCATCTGCCATTTGGCTGATTTAACAGTCAAAGCTGGTTTGAAGGTACTCCCAGTGAACATTGACCAGCTGTTCATCGACATATTCTACTACTTCCATAGCAGCAAGAGAGCAGCAATTTGTGTCTATGGTGTTCACTTTTCACCACTGAGCCAGGGGTGATTTTTGAAGCATTGCCCCACACGATGGCTCAGCTTGCTGAAGTGTGTGAATCGTTACCTCAGCAGTATGATGGTTTGAAGTCATTCTTCTTGTCTTGTGAGGAAGCTGAACAGCTAAGGTCTGTAGCATTCTTTCAAGGCATGAGAATCCTCTGATGAAACCTCTGTTGTTCTTTTATCTTGCCCTCAATGGATCAATTCAACCGCCTCTTCCAGAAATCGACAGAGAATATGTATGATGAGATGAATAGGTCGCGTATAAACTTAATGGCGAAAGGCGCATGCTAATTAGGGGGCGTGGTCGAAAATTCGCGCCGTATATAAAATTAATGTCCCGGAATTAAGTTATGGAAAGTTGGCAAGTATGACATCATCCAGTGGGAACTTTCAAGAATTTACTAGGCAGAACGGAATTTGCCATGTCACCACTGCTCCATACCACCGGGCCACAAATGGACTGACTGAGAGTGCTATTTCGGTGTTAAAGGATGGTTTAAGAAAACAGCTGGTGTAGAGATGGATGTCAAGCTGGCACGGCTACTTCTCAGCTATTGGACTACTCCACATACAACTACTGGAATATCTCCAGAATTATTATTGATGGGAAGGCGAATAAGGATACACCTTGACATGTTGCACCCAGACTTGTCGAACAGGATAAACCAGAAACAAAATCAGCAGAAATTAGACCATGACAAACTTGCCACACCCAGGGCCTTAGAGAGGGACAATCCAGTCTTCGTACGTGATCTTCCAATAGACCCAAAGTGGTTGCCTGAAGATTGCTGGATGTTTAGGTCAACAAACATTTGAAGTAGCCCTGCTCAGTGGTTTGCCATGCACATTGACCATTCGTATTCGCACAAATGAAGTTACTCAAGGTGTACTTGATGACTGGCTTCCAGATTATCCCTCAGTGATTACTTCACCAGGTGGAACGTCTGCCCCTGGCATCCCTACTTCACCTCCATCAGAAATTAATAACAGAAGCATTCTAAGGCGGTCCACTCACAATCGTCAGCCTCCACAACATTATTCCCCTTGCTCCAATTAAGAGTGGAAGGATGTAGTAACTTGGAACTCTGTATTAACACTGTCGTTTGTGTTTACTCGTATTTAGTTGTTAGGAGTAATTGACACTAGTTGTGTGGTTTGTGTGTGATTATCTTATATGATATTGTGTGGCAGTGTCCAGGGGCCAGAGGTCAGTCTGGTTTAAGAGCTAACGACGGCAACTGTTGGATTGTAAAAAGAAGACTTCTTGACTTTGTATCAAAAGAGAGTTGTGTAACACAGTTAACTCAAAGTGGCTGAATTGTGAACAGGTTACTTCACTGCATGTAGAGATTGTGGGAGTTGTAATGTTATTATGTCAACTGAGAATTCATTGAGAGATTATTACTGTTTGAATCTCATTATAGCTCTTCCTGTAGCATAATAGACACCCAAGTGATAGCTCCTTTCACCACCTGATTTTACAGTATTTGGTTCGATGTGTAATTATTACCAGATATCGGAGTTTGAGATATCCAACAAAGATCTGAACTAGAAAATTTTAAGCTTCAGATTTGTCACACATCCACCATGAAAAACACAAACAAGATGGCGCTATCATAATCTGAACAACATACTTGAATTTACTTTGTTCATTTCTTTGCAGAAGGAACACAACACTTACTAATCCAGCAGATGATAAAATAGAAGTTGATGTTGCAGGTATATTATGTTTGAAAACCGATTTTATATATAGCTTTCACTGTATTTTCACCAATAATAAGTGGTATGATTATCCAGGATTTTTTTCATTTATATATATAGAAACATCTTTTTTGACACGACAAGAATCTCTCTTACAAAACCTTCCAAAATCACTAATCATCCATCCAAGCAAAATTCAAGTTTCTACTGTTATAGGACAAGGTAACGTCATAAAATAAATGTGTGCTATATGATAAATGCCAGTTAGTGTACCCTTTTAAGTTCATGCTCATTTTTCTGTTTTAGCCAAGCTATATATAATGCCTGTTTCTCTTCTTCTTAATAGTCATTAATACTGGCACTAGATAGACTTGTGGTATGCAATCATTTCATCATCTGCCATTAGCTCCCCCAGCACATAATGCTTGTATGTGTACCAATAGCAAAACTGATGCTGTATGTGCAGGGGCATTTAATGTTTGGCATGTATTGTTAGGCCCTTTAATTCTTGTCTCTACGCAATATTCACATATTCAACTAAACCACAATTTGTGTTCTGCAGTTTAGTCAGTCAATCCAATGATGATGCTATGAAATATTGTTTTTTAAGGTCAATTTGGTGTTGTCTATAAGGGTTACTTGAAGCCTAACGTGATGGATACTGTTGCTATCAAAACACTGAAAGGTAAGATACTTATGGCCATACTGTATGGAAAACATAATTCAAAGGTGAAAGCTTTGAAGCTCGGTTCAATCTACAGTTATTGTTAATAGCATTATGTTTGTACATGATCCATGTAGGTATTTTTGCAACTGCTAGTGATATTGAGAGTGTATTTAAGGAGATTGAAAAGATGCAACATTTCAAACATCTTAATGTGATGTCACTGATCGGAGTATGCATGGCTCCTTCAGAACAAGTTGGCAGTACAGGTGGACCATGCATTGTTATGCCATTCATGGCAAATGGAAATCTTTTAGAGCAACTGCGAAAGGAATCCGATGAATTGAATGTGACCAGTGAGGATGATAAAAATGTAAGAATATGTAGACTCACATGATTTTCTTCTATATTGGGTTAAGTTGAATTAACAGTTAAATATATGATGGTGGTTGGGAGAAATGAGAGATTATAAAAAATATTATTTAAAAAACTAAGTGATTCATTTTGTCAAAAACATGGAAGTGTACATGATTTCAAATGGTAAAGGGTCATCTAACTGCTTATATATGACCTACACTCTCTTTTTTGACTATTCCATATTTTTGTTGTTGTTTTTTGTTCTTGTATTTTTTTTTCTTGTGTTTAACCCCATTAATTATGAAAATTTCTTGTTTGTTACATATTTATATAATACTCTCAATGAACTCTCGGTTGACATAATAACATTACAATAACCTTCTCAATAATCAACTTGAAATTGTAATCTCTCGACATTTCGACTAGATGCTCTAGCCTCCATCAGGAATAATGAGATGCAAAGACTCGCGTGAGCCTGCTATATACTGGTAGCTATCTACCCACCATGTGCTACCGGCACATGTGTCCAGCATGTGAAACAGATGCAAGATGATAATAATAATGATGATGATAATAATAATAATAATAATAATAATAATAATAATAATAATAATAATAATAATAATAATAATAATAATAATAATAATAATAATAATAATAATAATAATAATAATAATAATAATAATAATAATAATAATAATAATAATAATAATAATAATAATAATAATAATAATAATAATAATAATAATAATAATAATAATAATAATAATAATAATAATAATAATAATAATAATAATAATAATAATAATAATAATAATAATAATAATAATAATAATAATAATAATAATAATAATAATAATAATAATAATAATAATAATAATAATAATAATAATAATAATAATAATAATAATAATAATAATAATAATAATAATAATAATAATAATAATAATAATAATAATAATAATAATAATAATAATAATAATAATAATAATAATAATAATATTAATAATAATAATAATAATAATAATAATAATAATAATAATTAATAATAATAATAATAATAATAACAACAACAACAACAACGACAACAACAACGAAAACAACAACAACAAAAATAACAATAATAATAATAATAAATAATAATAATAATAATAATAATAATAATAATAATAATAATAATAATAATAATAATAATAATAATAATAATAATAATAATAATAATAATAATAATAATAATAATAATAATAATAATAATAATAATAATAATAATAATAATAACAACAACAAAAACAACAGCAAAAACAATAACAACAATAATAAATTATATATATAATAAATAAATAATAATGTTACAATAACCTTCTCAATAATCAACTTGAAATTGTATCCTCTTGTAGTCTCTCGACATTTCGATTATTCCTGATGAGCATCTAGTCGAAACATCGAGAGAATATATTTTCTGCAGTAAGTTCAATATGAAAGTCGTCTTCAGATTGGAAAGAGCTCTGAGGACACAACTGAGCAGAGTGAAGGATGTTTTACCAGCTCATATATTTTGTACTGCATTCCTTGTAGCTGTGAGAAATACTATATAGGGGATACCATCAGAAGACTGGAGACTAGAGTGAAAGAACATCAAGATGCCTGTAGAAAGTGTGCTAAAGAGAAGTCTGCAATTGCTGAACATGCATGGGATAATGGACATCCTATTTTGTGGGAGGAAGCCACCATCAGGCCAGAAGACAGAAGGAACTTCTAGTGAAGGAGGCACTGCACATCAGCCTAGCACCAAAGTGTGAGCCGTTCAATTGAGACTGTGGAACGGACTTGCCTGGTTGCTGGGGAGTGGGGAGCTACTCTGAAGAGCCTGGACTTGAAACCACGACCACCATAATTACTCTTATTTTAATTTTATTTTTTGTCTGTTTGTTTGTTTGTTTTTAATCGTTTTTGGTCTATTTATTATTTTATTTTACATTTTTTTATTTGTTTATTTATTATTTATTATTTATTTATTTGTTTACTTATTAATTTTTTTATTTTTTTGTTTGTTTTTATTTAATTAATTATTAATTTTATTTGTCTATTTTTTTGTGTGTGTTTATTATTTATTTTTTTGTTTTTTTGGTTGTTGTTGTTTTTTGATCATTTATTATTATTATTATTATTATTATTGTTATTATTATTATTGTTATTATTATTATTACTAGTTATTATTATTTATATATTATTTATTTTTATTATTGTGGTTGTGGTTTTTTTGTTTGTTATTGTTGTTGTTGTTATTCTTATTATTATTGTTATTATTTTATATCTGATTCAAATACCAGACATGTGTGCCGGTTCACGTGTTGGATGCATGTATATATATACCATGTGCTGGACACATGTGCTGGTAACACGTGGTGGATAGCGCATCTAGTCGAAACGTCGAGAGAATATAATTTCAAGTTGATTATTGAGAAGATTATTGTAATATATATAGTTGGGAGTTGGAGAGCAACACTCTAACATCATCAATGTTTAATTCAAATCCAAATTTTATGAAAAATTGAACTCCAAGTTTCGTGGACTAGAGCAATAGTGTCTCCTTTCAATCACTTTTTCTTCTAATTTGTTTCTTCTAGTTGTAAACTGGACAACTATCACATGTCATCTCTTGTTTCTCTTGTTGACTGTGCCCATGTAGACATCCGTCTTGTCCACTACTAAAAAATTATATCTTTTTACTACTATTGACTGACCCATGTAGATTCATTCAGCCACAGCCTCCTTCGAGGATTTGTAACAGTTGCACAGGATACTTCATAAACAAAATAGAAAGTGTTTGGGTAGAAAATTAAATCCCCAAAACTATAGCTCTGCTTAATACAAAACCCAAGCTATATATCTTGATTGCATCCATCGATGAACTTTCATGCAAGATGATTCTTACCTACACAATATGCCACATCCTAAGTTGAGGATGCGCACTGCAGTTTTGTTGTACTAGGGAATTCAACAAGTTATTGAGTGAAAGGGAAAAAACACATAGAGATTAGTCTTGAAGAGATTGTTTTACACATTTTAAATTTTGGAGTAACCCTACCAGATGGCCAAAACTTGCATGCTATTGGAAAGGAAGACTAAGGTGAACTTTAATAGTTTTTATCTGAGCCAAATTCCTGATAGCTTTAACATTAAAAAAAGGTTTCTATAGTCGTATGTTCTTTAGTGCAATGCCATTTCCTAGATCATTGGAAGTCTGGTGGAAACATGTTCGAGAGGGCTGAAAATGCAAAAGAGTGAAATTGTTAATTACAACAAGGTTATTAATATATATATACTTCGATTTACTTGAAAAAGTGAGTCACCTGCATGGATATCTTTCTCATCATCATTTATAATATTATATTATATATATATATTTTACATGTAATTGTAGAAATTGACTTTGGGGCATAAAGGTTCTGCTTGGAATGAATGCAAAAAGATAATAAAGAGGTGATAGCTTCCATAAAATTGGGGGATTCCATTGTCAAATTTTTAGAAGCTGCCCTAGATATGTTCTCCATTCTTTAATTCCTAAGATGCAATATTAAAAAATTGCTGTGACTCGTATACCATCTCTGCCAGCATGACCAGTCTTTTGCAGATCAATTGATATATTCCAGTTAAATATTCTCCTCACATTGGGGAAGTTGTATGACTCACTCCAAATAGAAAGTGGCACCCATGACTCTAGGCTTGCAATAAATGTCTACCTTGCAGTGAGCATGGTTAGCAGTTCCTCCAGGTTCTGTGAGGTACATACATGCATGAACCCTCTAGGGAGAATCAGGCTTCATACCTCCCATCATAACAAACTCGAGTGGGGGGATGGAGATTTGGGATATTATTCCCTAGTAAAGTGTCCTAGAAGGATCAATTCTAGTGAATAGTCTCCAAGTAGTAAGCCTGTGTCTCTTGGTAGGACAGTATTCACTGTGAAGGAAGACACTTGTCTTAGGGTAGTGAATATTGTCCAGTGAAACATATTAAGGAGGCACACTATTTATAGTTTGATTCATGTTTATTACCTTTGCAAAAGATAGACGGGGCACTCGAAATATTTTTTGTTTAAATTTACTAAAACTGTCATGTAGGTAGTAAAGAAACTGCCAATGTGTGAGTTGAATTTATGATTTGGACTTCGTCTTTTAGTAGGATTAACCATCCAACAGTTTAAATTTGGGTAAAACAAATATAGGTAGTGCCAGTACACTCCCTGATATATATGTACACAATTTTTTTCTTGTTGTTTGATGACATGAAATAATATTGCAATATTTATATAATAATATGTACACTATTGCAGTTCGGAAATGTCAAGAAAATTCTGCTTCAGATGTGTTTGCAAATTGCCAAAGGGATGGAGTACCTGGCTGGCCAGAAGTTTGTACACAGAGATCTAGCGGCAAGAAACTGCCTGTAAGTAATAGAGATATAGCTGTGTTGGTACATACTTGCTCAACCATTGAATACTCTGATCGTGCAGAGTGGATGCCAAAGGAATAATTAAAGTGAGTGACTTTGGGCTAGCTGAGGACATCTATTCCCAGAACTACTTCCGCCAGGTCAAAGGTGGTACAAAGCTGCCACTGAAATGGATGGCTCTAGAAAGCATCACACAAGGAAAATTCACTGAGAAAAGTGATGTGGTAAGTCTTACTGATAATGTGTTATGGTGACTCTATTAATATGTTTCTCACAGTGGTCATATGGTATAACATGTTGGGAGGTGTTTACTGGGGGCTCTATGCCCTACCCTGGAATGCACCCACTAGAAGTACTGGACTTCCTGGAGAATGGAGAGAGATCAGTAAGGCCCAAGAACGCTGCCTGTGACTCTCACATGTGAGATTGCTCATGAAAAATTACAAGCATATTTTTATATGTTAAATTATCTATATAATGAAAAGCAGAAATTATCATTAACAATGATAAATTGGTGTAAACTATATTGTTTTTATTTAGGTATGAAATGATGCGGTCTTGCTGGGAACACAAAGACATTTCTCGTCCTTCATTCTCAGACATAGTGTCCTATCTTACAAGTAACCTCGAATACACATCTGACTACCTTGACCTCACTGGCCTCAAAAATGGATCTCCTACAATAAAACCCAATGCTGACTGTTCAGAGGATGGTATCAATGACTCTGTATCTAAATTACAGAGTGTTCCACTTACCCCAAGCATGGCTGATAATTACTACATAACAATTTAACATATTATTGCTGGAATGATGTATAGTATTGCATCTCATACTTATGTAATACACAACTATAATAATTATGTCTACATTATATTTTTATGGATTTGTGTGAGAATTCATCAAATACCCATACTAAGTGTAACTGAACATGGATGCTTGGTTTCTAGTCTAATGCAATCACCTTGCAAGGCCTATCAATTTAAAGTGCTGTCCAGGATTGATGGTTGGGAGCAAATCAAGTCATTTTGGAGTTTGCACTAACCTTTATCACTCAAAATTAGGATTTCTGAAAGAAAAATGTTGGAGCTAATATTATTACAAAGACATGTCTAGAAGGAAATGAGCTAGTTGACTTTCTTGTCGCAGAATGGGATATGGAAAGTGGAAAAGAGAGATGTTTTAAAAATCATTGAAGCTGGTATATATGGAGAAGAAAGAGGGAAGGAGATGGAAAATTTGTTTACAGTTTTATGCTTTCAAATGTGTACAAGGCACCTTACATAAATGTCTGGCAAGATATTTGTGTGTATGTTGTGGAGTATACAATCTGATACACTTGCTTTGGCCTGCT
Source organism: Cladorhizidae sp. MBARI D1340-BT2 (assembly GCA_028752905.1). Classification (NCBI taxonomy): domain Eukaryota; kingdom Metazoa; phylum Porifera; class Demospongiae; order Poecilosclerida; family Cladorhizidae; species Cladorhizidae sp. MBARI D1340-BT2. The sequence continues at coordinate 37,575,001 of JAQNBH010000017.1, forward strand.
GAATTACTTTTTTAACCTCAAATGAAATTGAAAAATGAGAAGAGTGCGCATATTAAATGTTTCATCTGTGGTATAATTATAACTCCCCTTAGCATTAACATTATTCATTGTACCTTAATGATATTCATTATTCTTTGTTTTTTCTGTATTGAGGCCTCTGTTCCTATATTATTGTGTCAGCTGCATAAAGAATGACAGTTTTTTAATCAATATTGTTTCTGCTCTAGCTCTCGCTAGCTAGTCGGGCTAATACACTATTTTAGCTATAGCTCTCGCTTGCTCAAGATACTGCATCATCTATTTACCATTAGTACAAAAACACAACTATAGATAATGTTATATAGGGCATTATAACGTGTATGTGTATATCAATGTGTTGGGGGAAGGGCTCTTACAATAAACACACAGAGATGAGGACAAATTGAGGG
>JAQNBH010000017.1:37577928-37587928 GCA_028752905.1 Cladorhizidae sp. MBARI D1340-BT2
ATCATCCATCATCCAGATAAAAAACACAGAACTCTGACCTCAGCTTTGCAAACAGTTTCTGAATAGTCAGGCAAAAGAGGAGGGGTCACAGCGAGTCGCCCTGCTGAACCCCTTCTGAAGACAGCACCACTTCATCACCCCATGAGAGTAAAGATGGCGAGCGGTATACTGAGTGGACAAAAGGGAGAAGCTCGGGAATGTACTCCTCTACAGCACCCAACATCTTGTCCCGGCGAATACTGTTGAAGGCATTTCTGAAGTCCACTTTCATGATCACTTGGTCTTCCTTGAGGTTATGGAGGTAGATGCGAGCAGCATGCACTGCCGCTTCAACCCCCCGTGTCACTCCAAAACCTAACTGCCGAGGGGCCAGGAAATCAGGAACTTTTTGCATGGCATGAATGCAGCACACTTAGCAGCAAGTCTGCGCAGGGTACAGCCCACAGCGATAGGGCGAACCCCACCATCCTTCTTATGCAGAGCTACCAGTGAGGCACCAAAGAAATGAGGATGGATGGATGCAGGTGTGTCACCTCTTATGATTAGAGAAACCAAAGTAGTGAGTGCCTTCAGTAGTGAATAGCCACCTTCACCAGTGGACGGACCCGTGAGGTCTTTGAGATGTTGTGGTCTGAGGCTATCCTGGCCACCTGCAGATCCATTTGGGAAGGAACGTATGGCTTGAGTGATGATGGCCTCGGTGACTGAAAAAGAGAATGAGGAAGGGTCCGGTGATATCATTATGGAAGAATCCGGGTGAGCCGCAGTGTGTTTCTGCTTCAAGGCTTCCAGAGTGTCAGGTGAGTGATCAGCTAAAACATCCTCAGCACATGCAAGCCTGACAGCACCCTTGACATCGCCCTCTTCCAGCTTTGATGTCACCTTTGAAGACAAGAGCTCTAGGGGATCACGAGACTTCTGTCTCCTGGAGCAATGACTAGGCTTCCCTGATGTAGCATCAGCATCAGCTTCTTCCCTTACAAGGTTGTTTATGGCTGACGCTAAATTCCACCTCTTCCCTCCTCTCGGCGGCAGCCTAAAACAGCGAGACGCAAAATGGAGGAGGCGACACCACGTGGAATGGTCATTCCTCACCACCACACTTAGCACGATGGATGCTAGCTTCCTGGCTGCCAGCTCTCTCGAGGCTCTAGGGACTCTCTTCAGTACACTAGAGCGTAGCTTTGAGAAAGGAGGAGCAACTACAGCATCTTCAACCGACTCTTCACGTGGTGTTGGACTGGAACTAGCTGGCAATGACATGGGGGTATCTCCCAGAGTTCTTGACAGTTGACTGGAGCCAGGACAGCGGCAACTCAAAGGCCCATGTGTTCGAACTAGGCCCACAGATGTCACCGAAAAACTCCTCAAGCAGATAGAGCAGACTACCATTCCCACGCAAGTTCAATGGTAAAGGGTCTTTTTGTTGTTGTTGTTGCTATACGTTGATCTGGGCATAGTACGTGGTGTGCATACCTATTTAGAGCACTCTTTACTTCTTCTATAGTAGTTGCACCTTCCGAAACCAATTCATTAATTGTACATTCTAACTTTGGATGGATCTTTTGGGAAAATCCTATTTCACCACTAGTCTTGTGGTATGGATGATGCGCATCTTGTGTAGGCAAAAGGACAAAGTATTTTGTAGGTTGTTGCTGTTCACAATCAGTGATCTTAACTTAATTATTACTTCCTTCTTCTTTTCCTTCAGCTTTTGAGCCCCCATCCAGACTACATCCTAAGCTGTAATTCTAATTTTTGGAAATAGTATATATTAAGATGTGCAGGTCAACCAATTTTACGGGTGCTTTGGAGTTTTATACGATCTGAAGTAGCTCTTTTTTTAAAAATAGTAATGCTTCCCAAATTGACAGTGCAACTTCCTTACTTCTGTCACAACAAAAGGTACATTGTTGAAAGTGATATTCTACCCCTCAATTGTGTGGCTCCAGAAAGTTCGAAAAGCCTATAGTACAGACAAATTGACATATTGTATGGTTGCAGGCTTAGCCTTTTGATATTGGGGGTATGGCACACACAGTTGACTTACATCCTCATGTAGGTAGGGCCAGTCCATTGATCTGCGGATTGCGGCCATTGTCCTCACTTGACCAAAATGGCCAATGATATATGATCCTTTTTCATGCAATGATAATTAATAGTCCCCCCCCCCCACCCCTCCACACTATACCAGTTAATAAAACACTCTTTAGCTGGATAGCTATGGATATATTTGGGCCCCTCAAGAGGACTAGGAAAGGAGACAGGTACATCCTTGTACTTATGGATTATACCACCAAATGGCCAGAGGCATATGCCATCCACAATACCACCTCAGAAACCGTCTGCACACCTGATGAGATCTCGTCAGATAATAGGATAAATTTCATGTCCCGGGTGATCCAACAGTTTTGTAAGATGACGGGAATAGGACAGATCAGAACCTCCCCATACCATCCTCAGACCGATGGTACGGTGGAACGCTTCAATTCCACAATAAAGCGTCTGATGAGGAAACTAACACAAAAGAGGACAAATGAAAAAGAGTGGGATGACTATCTCCCGTTTATTTTGGTATTTTGTGGTCCCACCGAGGGTCTACCCACAATACGACCGGGTTTTCCTCATACGAATTACTTTTTGGGAAGACACTGAAAATGCCCATTGAGAAATTAGCCAAGCACTAGCAAGGAAAGAGTGGAGAAGAGCAGGTAGAAATCGTGGAGGACCCTACATACATTACGAGAGAAATTGAGTACAGTAAGGGAGGTGGCCATGTACATTATGAGAGAAATTGAGTACAGTAAGGGAGGTGGCCATGAACAATGAAATACGGGCAAGGCTGGAAACAAACAATATCATGATAGGAAGGTCAAAGCTAGATAGGTGATCAGGTCTTAGTGTTTCTCCCCAAAAAGCTCAACAAGTTCATAAACGAATGTCGAGGGCCCATGACTGTTGTGAGTAAGGTTACCGATGTTACGTACAGAGTTGATACATGTCAGGGTCCGAAATGCTTCAGGGTCTACCACATCAATGGAATAAAAGCGTGGAACTCTCCCGTCCCCTCCACGCTGGTAGCCCTCGAAACCACCCACCCCCAAGACCCGGTACCGGAACAAAGAACAGTCAGTCACCTAACACCCCAACAGGAAACAGAGCTAGGAGAACTCAAGGAAGAGTTCAGAGATGTCCTGAGCGACATACCGGGATGAACGGTGATTATTATTATTATTATTATTATTATTATTATTATTATTATTATTATTATTATTATTATTATTATTATTATTATTATTATAAACGAATAAACAATAAATAATAATGATAATGATGATAATAATAAAGTAATAATTAATCAAAAAATAATCAAATTTTTATGAAAACAAGACAAGAACTATGTCGGTTATCTAATTATCAGCCTATATAGTCCAGTCCTGACCCCCCCCCACTAACCACCACAGATACTGTGTTCCCTCTCTGTATATATAGCACACAGAGAGCTCTCACCTTCACCTCTTGAGTACATTGCCTCACTCCTGTGGCACTCCTTCATTTGTATATACTAATGGTGTCTCTAACTTTGTTATCTCAAAAAGCCAACTTTTTACCACAACCACAACAAACAATATTTTCAGTCATTTTCAAGTTACATTCTAAATAATTCACACGAGTATAAGAAAACAGGTACAGGAAAACTGCTTTGTGGACTTCACAATAAATCCAGTTAGCATATAAACAAACGTCGGGATATAATAAAAATATTACATCAACACATGTAGGTGATGAAGCTCCCCAGACCAGGCCATACACTAGTCCAGGCCACTAGGAAACTGAATCATGCCAAGAAAGTCATTCCACTAGCCCTGCTTTACTGAAACCTATAGAACTGACTCTAAACAGTGCAGAAGTATTTTCGCCAGGACTAATCTGTCTTGCCTCTCTGGCCGATATTCAGCAGGGATGGGGAGGGGTGGGTATGATAAAGGAACTGTCATCCCTATTATGCTTAAATGCCATGTTTAGGCAAGTGCCTTTAAATGGCATGCTCAAATCATCTAAGCCAAAAGCTAGCATTTTTCTCGAAAATGGTAATATCATAATTATCCAGTCCAGTCGCTACAAAAAGGCACTTCCAAATCGAGAGTCCTTAAAAGAGAGTCAACTCATCTGCCCAGAAAATAATTAAACTTACAAGTTTTTAGCTGAGCATACCAGAAAATGGTATTGTCATAAAAATTATGCTGGCATTGTTGACAACAATTTCAAAATCATCTGAAGAGAAGACAGTTGTGCTTGACTCATGAGGTGGCACCTGCTAAATGAATAAATAGTACTCCAATTCATGTACAAATACGATGCCATATACAGTGAACATGCTGAGACACCACCCTCAATTTGTCCCCATCTCTGTGTGTTTACCATTTCCCCCGACACATTGATACACATACACGTTATAATGCCCTGTATAGCATTATCTATAGTTGTGTTTTTGTACTAATGGTAAATTGATGATGTAGTATCTTGAGAAAGCGAGAGCTATATTAGCTATATAGCTAAACTAGTGTATTAGCCCTACTAGCTAGCGAGAGCTATATATTGACTTTATGCAGCTGACATAATATATTAGAACAGAGGCTCCGCCTCAATACAGAACAAACAAATATCATTAAGAACATGGTACCATGAATAATGTTAATGCTAAGGGGAGTTATATACCACAGATGGGAAAAAAATTGACTATAGTAATATGCACACTCTTCAATTTAATTTAAGGTTAAAAAGTAATTCAGGAGGCCAAAGCAAGTGTATCAGATTGTATACTCCACAACATACACACAAATATCTTGCCAGACATTTATGACACTTAGGTAAGGTGCCTTGTACACATTTGAAAGCATAAAACTGTTACCATCTCCTTCCCTCTTTCTTCTCCATACCAGCTTCAATGATTTTTAAAACATCTCTCTTTTCCACTTTCCATAGCCCATTCTGCGACAAGAAAGTCAACTAGCTCATTTCCTTCTAGACATGTCTTTGTAATAATATTAGCTCCAACATATTTCTTTCAGAACCTAATTTTGAGCGATGAAGGTTAGTGTAAACTACAAAATGACTTGATTTACTCCCAACCTTCAATTCTGGGAAGCACTTTAAATTGATAGGCCTTGAAAGGTGATTGCTATACCTTATCTTAGAAACCATCGTTACACTTAGTCAAAGTAACAATATCAATGGAATGTGGGAAGAAGTGTATAATAAAGTTATTTGACGAATTCTCACACAAGTCCATAAAAAAGTTGGTTGTACATAATGTAGACACAATTATTATATAACTATAGCTGTGTATTACATAAGCATAAGATGCAAAACTATATAATTACTATTCCAGCAATAATAAATATGTTAAATTGTTATGTAGTAATCATCAGCGGTAAGTGGAACACTGTGTAATTTAGATACGGAGTCATTAATACCATCCTCTGAACAGTCAGCATTGGGTTTTATCATAGGAGGTCCATTTTTTAGCCCAGTGAGGTCAAAGTAGTCAGATGTGTATTCGAGGTTACTTGTAAGGTAGGACACTATGTCTGAGAATGAAGGACGAGAAGTTTCTTTGTGTTCCCAGCAAGACTGCATCATTTCATACCTAAATAAAAACAATATAGTTTACCAATTTATCTTTGTTAATGATAAAACAGATTGATTTCTGCTTTTCATTATACAGATAATTTAACATATAGTGAAATAAAATATGCTTATAATTCTTGAGCATTCTCACATGTGAGAGTCACAGGCAGCATTCTTAGGCCTTGCTGATCTCCCTCCATTCTCCAGGAAGTCCAGTACTTCTAGTGGGTGCATTCCAGGGTAGGGCATAGAGCCTCCAGTAAACACCTCCCAACATGTTATACCATACGACCACTGTGAGAAACATACTAATAGAGTCACCATAACACATTGTCAGTAAGAAGAACTTACCACATCACTTTTCTCAGTGAATTTTCCTTGTGTGATGCTTTCTAGAGCCATCCACTTCAGCGGCAGCTTTGTACCACCTTGAACTTGACGGAAGTAGTTCTGGGAATAGATGTCCTCAGCTAGCCCAAAGTCACTCACTTTAATTATTCCATTGGCATCCACTCTGCATGATCAGCATATTCAATGGGTTAGCAAGTATGTACCAACACAGATATATCTCTATTACTTACAGGCAGTTTCTTGCTGCTAGATGTCTGTGTACAAACTTCTGGCCAGCCAGGTACTTCATCCCTTTGGCAATCTTCATCCCTTTGGCAATTTGCAAACACATCTGAAGCAGAATTTTCTTGACATTTCCGAACTGCAATAGTGTATACATATTATTATATATATATTGCAATATTATTTCATGTCATCAAACCACAAGACAAAAATTGTGTACATATATATCAGGGAGTGTACTGGCACTACCTATATTTGTTTTACCCAAATTTAAACTGTTGGATGGTGTCAGGGAAATTTACCCTCTGCTCTAAGGTCTTTCTACCTCTGCTAATAATCCTAATCAGGGTCGCCGATCCCTTAGCACCCTGGGGTAAAGTCTCCGAAATACCCTGGCTAACTCCGCTGCCTAGTTTATCTATGCCCAGTAGCTGTAAGCTTTCCAGGCGCACTTCTCCAGTAGCCTCTGAATAAGTATATGTCAGTTAAGGGAGGCATTTACCTTTTTTTTATGATTAAAGATTCTTTTTTTTGTTGCTCTATTCTATACCTTGATGCATGTAGTTGTTATGTTTCAAGTTTCAGAGTATTTCAATGCTCCATTATGAAGTTATGCACCTTTTTGTGCATTCTATTTCACATTATCAAGCTACATGTATATACAAAATACCATTTGAATCTTGAAGATGGCGCTCCTGCCAAAGGTAAGCGTATCTCCCTAACCGTTCATGATAGAAGTCTGGAAAAGGACTCTAAATGAAGCTCTCAGTAAGCTTCCAATTACCATAGTTACCACGCAGCCCTGTGCTGTCATCACATGATTTGCGCATCCTGTCAGGCAACCGTCATCATTTCGATTTTTACCAAAAAATACCCCCAAAAACACACCCACTTTTCATGGCTTCTCCTGAAAATCACTGTTTCCGAATCTGGAAATATTCTAACTTGCTCATTTTTTAATGTATACAAGATTTTAATATATCATTTGAAAGCCCTTTCCCTGCTCTAAATAGTGAATGACTAAAACATGTTTAAGTCCATCCATGGTGGAGGTATGCATATGGATATACATACCATGTTTAGAACTTCAGGTTGACCTCTCTTAAAATTCAGTTGTTGTGCTAATGATATTTTTAGCCATTCGCTTTGCACTTCTATGATCACTCTAAGCACTTCCTAAGTGGGAAGTGGTTAGGACTAAGTGGCCATGAGTTAGAATATTTGCCCCTGATACTGAGGTGGGATCCATAACTTCACCTAGGTAGTATATAGATATGTAGTATATAGATATGCAAAATCTGAGCATATCAAAAGAAAGCACATTCAATACACTGCATCTTGATAAAATTTCACCTGCATTGAGAAAGAAATAAAAAAGTTATGACAAGTTGTGTCGACCACCCCAGAAATGGTAAAAGCCTCCCTTAAACAGAGATACTACGTAAACACAATATAACTATACAGTGTTCTGTCTCTTTATAAAGATATAAGTAATTATAACTATCTACTCTTCCTCGTGCCGTGGTCTGCCACTACTCTTCCACTACTCTTCCTCGTGCCATGGTCTGCCACTACTCTTCCTCGTGCTGTGGTCTATGGGTCTTTGAAGACTTGAAGACGTAGTAGTTTCCTGGGGTGTCTGAGTGGTTTCCTGGTTAGTGGTTTCCTGGAGTTGGTAAGGTTGTTTCCCCGACAGATGGTTAATCCTACTAAAGGACGAAGTCCAAATCATAAATTCAACTCACACATTGGCAGTTTCTTTACAACCTACATGACAGTTTTAGTAAATATAAACAAAAAATATTTCAAGTGCCCCGTCAACCTTTTGCAAAGGTAATAAACATGAATCAAACTATAAATAGTGTGCCTCCTTAATATGTTTCACTGGACAATATTCACTACCCTAAGACAAGTGTCTTCCTTCACAGTGAATACTGTCTTGCCAAGAGACACAGGCTTACTACTTGGAGACTATTCACTAGAATAGATCCTTCTAGGACACTTTACTAGGGAATAATATCCCAAACTTCCTTCCCCCCACTCGAGTTTGTTATGATGGGAGGTATGAAGCCTGATTCCCTAGAGGGTTCATGTATGTATGTACTTTACAGAACCGGGAGGAACTGCTAACTATGCTCACTGCAAGGTAGACATTTATTGCTTGCATTTGGTCTGTGTGACACCAAATCCAAGCCTAGAGTCATGGGTGCCACTTTTCTATTTGGAGTGAGTCATACAATGTGAGTAGAATACTGGTCACTGGCAGAGATGGTATACGAGTCACAGCAATTTTTTTAATGCCTCTTAGGAATTAAAGAATGCTAGGGCAGCTTCTAAAAATTTGGCACTGGAACCTATCTTTATTATCTTTTTGCATTCATTCCAAGCAGAACCTTTACCCCAAAGTCACAATTTCTACAATTACATGTATAGCTACATGTTAAAAATATGTAATATTATAAATGATGATGAGAAAGATATCCATGCAGGTGACACACTTTTTCAAGTAAATCGAAGTATATATATATATATATATAATAACCTTGTCGTAATTAACAATTTCACTCTTTGTATTTTCAGACCTCTTGAACCTGTTTCCACTTCCAATGTTCTAGGAAATGGCATTGCAAGAACATACTACTATAGAAACCTTTTTTAATGTTAAAACTATCAGGAATTTGGCTCAGATAAAAACTAGTAAAGTTAACCTTAGTCTTCCTTTCATCCATAGCAATCTGACATGCAAGTTTTGGCCATCTGGTAAGGTTACTCCAAAATTTAAAATGTGTAAAAAATCTCTTCAAGACTATGTTTTTCCCTTTTACCCTTTTACTCAATAATTTGCATACAATAGGTGCATTCCCCACTACAACAAAACTTCTAATTATGCAGTATATACAACATACTCAACTTAGGATGTAGCATATTGTGGGTAAGAATCATCTTGCATGGAAGTTCATCGATGGATGCAATCAAGATATATAGCTCAGGTTTTGTATTTAAGCAGAACAAATATCTGCTATAGTTTTGGGGATTTGATTTTCTACCCAAACACTTTCTATTTTGTTTATGAAGTCTCCTGTGCAACTGTTACAAATCCTCAGGAGGCTGTGGCTGAATGAATCTATCTATATACATGGGTCAGTCAATAGTAGTAAAAAGATATGATTATTAGTAGGGACAAGACAGATGTCTACGGGCACAGTCAACAAGAGAAACAAGAGATGGTATGTGATATTTGTCCAGTTTACAACTAGAAGAAAGAAAAAGTGCTTGAAAGGAGACACTATTGCTCTAAGAAACTTGGGGTTCAACTTTTTATAAAATTTGGACTTGAATTAAACATTGATGATGTTAGAGTGTTGCCCCAACTCCCAACTACACAATAATCAACTTGAAATTTTATTCTCTCGATGTTTCGACTAGATGCTATATACCGGTAGCCAGCTACCACCACATGTTATATACCAGCCCATGGTACATGCATCCAACATGTGAACCGGCACATGTGTCTGGTATACAATAATAATAATAATATAATAATAATAATAATAATAATAATAATAATAATAATAATAATAATAATAATAATAATAATAATAATAATAATAATAATAATAATAATAATAATAATAATAATAATAATAATAATAATAATAATAATAATAATAATAATAATAATAATAATAATAATAATAATAATAATAATAATAATAATAATAATAATAATAATAATAATAATAATAATAATAATAATAATAATAATAATAATAATAATAATAATAATAATAATAAT